>CATQJQ010000249.1:0-79098 GCA_958299815.1 Sarcophaga carnaria
AGCGCCGCTTGCACGTCGCGACACGTGCCTTCTGCCACACAGGCCACTGCCTCGCACCACCAACGTGTCTGTCGACTGCGGCTTCTCCGTCATTCCCTTCCGCCGGAAGAGAACGGATCGTACCCGAGTCGACTCGTGTGACACCGGCAGGACCGTCCCCACCAACACACCGCGTCGATGCTGCCTCCCGCAACAGTAGTGCAGCCGCAGGAGAGAAACTGAAGGAGCTGGCCTGGGCCTGCCTGCCGCGTGCGCCGCTCTTCATGCGGGGTGAACGCGTTTTTAAACGTCCTGCTCGCGTTCGATCCGTCCGTGGTGACACACATACCACATGGATACGAGGGAGCAGCGCTGGCGGAGAAAGGGAGAGTGTCGCCCATGACGGCAAGCTTGCCGCCGCCGTCGTTGGATGCCAGACGGATCGCCTCTGCTGCCACAGCGAATGCAACTTCACCCCCAAGTAGGAGGACGTTGCAGACGACGACTGCACCAGTCCACACCGTACCCACCGCCGGGAACGACAGGCCGTTCAAATACTCCTCGGACACGTTGGATCGAGTGCAGCTGCTCCGTGACAGCTTTGGCAGTGTGCGGCAGCTGCTCCTGTGCATGGCCAGCGAGTCCGCCTACACCGGCGCCAAGGCGAGCCAGGAGCTCCGCCCGTCAGGCAAGTATGCCGGCGTGTACCTGTCCTGTGATCGGTTGAACGTGACGGTGGCTGTGTCGGCCGCTGACGCCGGTGCGGTGTTTCGCAGCCTCTATGAACCGATGACGGAGCCGGAGTTGGCCTCATTCGCGAGGCAAATCGAAGTGTTGCGCGAAGATGCTTTGTCGAGTCCGAAGCATCGGCAGCTGCCCCACCGCGCACACCAGCTGGCGGAGGTGAAGTCCACGTACGCGGCGGACCCCTCTCTCGCATCGGTAGCATCCAGCCTGTCCACCAGCGCTCCACCAGAAAGAAACGATTACACGACAGCACCGCCGCTGGGCAAGACGTCGCCGTCGTGCGATCGACTCGACAAAAACGACGCGGCTATCTTTTTCGATTCTGTGCCTCGCCTCGAAGATTACTGCTACCCCGCTTCTTTCGGCCGCTCTACTGGCCTGGTGCTGGTGCGGCGCAACACCATCCTCTCTGGTATGGTACGCCCCATCTCCTCCAAGCTCACGGAGCCGCTGCTGGAAGTGCACAGCCCTTACTTTGGGGAGGACTTTGTGCCGCCAGCAGCGGCGGCGAGCAGAGGCAATGCGCCAGACTTCACTGCCGCGGAGTCCCTCCGGTCCCTCCCTGCGATGAAGAGCAACGGTCGCAACGCAGTCTCCGCCGCTGCCTTCGCGCCGCAGCAAATCCACGCGTTAGTGCCGACCTACTTCATACCCATGGCCGCCCTCTTGGCGCAACTGCCGCACGGGTACACGGAGGCACACGTGCGCCAAATTTTCTGCGAGTCCGGCACGGTGGAGGTCGTAAGTCTGGGACCAGACCACACATTTGTGCGCTTCCACGGTGGTGCGGACGGAAAAGGGTTCGTGGTCGCGACGGAGAAGCTCACCTCCGCCGGTGAGGAACGATTCGATCGACTCGACGCGGATGATCTTCCAAACGCCGATGGTGACGGCCACCCCGCCCATCATACAGGCTCGCCTGCCAACACGGGGCCAGCGCCAGAGCACGAGAGCGCGGTGCGGCAGCTGCGCCGGTACATCACCGCCTACAAACCAGACCCCTTTCTCGCCTACGCCTTTCTGCCGTGCTTCCTACGTCCCTTTCAGTGGGTGTCCCTCTACCACCTGGTCCAGCATGCCCCGCCCGATCTCCAGCAGGCCTTGGAGCCACTGTATCAACACACCACGCTCCTCTACTTTGCGCAACAGCAGCACGTGCTCCAGTTCACCCCGCAGCACGGCGGCGCCGTGTGCATGGCCTACCCGCCGGTGCGATCGCTGCGGGCCGAGACGTCGCCGTTGCCGCGCGTCGTGGCCGAGCTGACACGTGTTCTGCGCAATCGCAACGCCGTGTACGTGGAGGAGCTGGAAGGGAACGCGGCGCACGAGTTGAGTGACTACGCGAAGCGGCACATCATCGCCTACTTCGGCACGCTGCGACGCTTTTTGTTTCAACACGAGAGTGTGTTTCGCCTGTCAGTGTGGCCCACGCTGACAACGGCGGATGTGCTGCACATGAAGCCGGAGGAAGCGGAAACCGCCAGTCACACGCCAGGAAAGCAAGTGCAGGGCGACGCTGCCGAAGAAACAGCATCGCCGTCGATGGCACAAGCCACGGACGCCGAGAAAGAAACGTGTACGAATGACCCGCTCGCACCGCCGCCTCTCCCTGTAGCGCTGCGATACCGCGGCAGCGGCTTCATGACGCACGTGGCACGGCCCTGCGCTGCTCAACTCGAGGCGGCCGCCGACGCGACGACGACGGCCACCGCGACCACCATCCGCCCAGAGAACTCCCCGCCAGGCACCGGCCACATGAAATCGTCTCGACCGTGGACGGGCGGCCTGGATGCGTACGGCTTCCCTCACTGGCTGAGCTCTCGTGACTTGGCCGTGCAGCTGGAGGAAGAAGCCGCGTTGAAGGATCGATCGAAGAATTCTCTGGAGGAACAGTTGGACGCGTTGGTGGTGAAACGGTCTCGCAGGAAGGCCCGCAAGGTGCGCCGCCGCCTTGCCGCGCTCGTCAACCCGAATAGCCCGTACAGCGACCCGTCCGTGTTAATGGATGCAATCATGCGGTACGTCCCGGCTAACCGGCACGTCTCCGTGCGCGCGCTCGTCAGCACCTTGCCCTCCTCCATGTCCGACTTCTTGCCGACCGACACCTACGCCTTTTTCCGCAGTGCCCCGGACAAGGTACAGCTCTTCGAGTACCGGCAGCGCAATCACATGCGCGTGATGCGGCCAGGCCAGCCGCTGCCGGATGGCCGATTACGGTCGACGTACACGGAAGAGGAGTTGCTGCACCTGCTCGCCGCGGAGATACCGCCCGGCACTAGTTACTACTCCATGAGCCTCTACGCGAAACTTCCGTACGGCGCGAAAGAGACGATTCGTCTGCGCTATCGCCACCTGGTAAGGCTCGCAGAGCGCCACCCGGAATATTTCGTGATCATCTACCAAGACGCGAAACAGGAGAAGAAGCACATGGCACGTATCTCGCTCGTGCGGCCACCGCCCCCGCCGTCGTCGTCCGCCTCGATGAAGGGTCCGTCCGACACCCGGAGTGACGACAAATTTGTGGTGCCGGGTGCCGAGCTCACCGAAGAGGAACGCCGTGCCGTGGACGAGGCCGATTGTCAGGTGATTCTGGCAGCGCGGCCAGCCGCAGAAGCGGAGAAAGAGGGAGACGGCGTGGACGAGGACGAGGACGAGGACGGCGAGTAAGCTCGAGACGTATGCGCGGGAAGTTGGTGCGACGGTCGAGGGCAGCGGTGCGAGGAAAGCCGCCAATTGAGTTGTAAGCAACCCTTCACTTGAATTCGGAAGGCAGCGGCGCAAGCCCGCAAAATTGAGCGAGTGCACACAGACACACCGTACAGAGGAAAGAGAAGAAGAAGATGGTCGTAAAGTTTTGGACGTCCAAGTGCAGCTCAACGCTCCTTGTTATGGCAGCTTTCGTGAACAACAGCGACAACAACGGAAATGGTGCTCCTTTGCGGCGCCACATGCGAAAAAGAAAAAGAACAGAAAAAAAAAAAAACATCTGGCAGAGTGACTCAGTCGCGGCGTGTTCCAATGTCGCGGTGTGGTTCATGCGATTGCCTCCGTCGCCTTACCATTGCTGTTCTCCACCTCAACTTCCTTCTTTTCTGCCACATGCATCACCACATGCAGTCCGATCAATCTGATTTTTCCAACACCGCTAAGAAGCATCGTGCATACATACACACAAAAAAAAACGAAAAAAAAAGCAGTCCGCGATCACTTACCCAATCTCCCCTACCCTACCAAGTCGGTTTCCGTTCGTGTCCTCATCTGTCACTATCGCAAACACGATGTCGAGCATTTACTACGAGAACGGCGAGCCCGCCTACACCGGCGACACCGTCGTGAAGTGCTTCAAGGACAACGGCAACGGTCTGCTCTTCCGCATCGTCAACAACGACGAGCACAAGTGGGCCTTCTACAACGACACGATCAAGTACAACATGGTCGTGAAGGTAGTTTTTGGGAAAACGAGCAAGATTGAGCCGCTGGGCGACACGACACTGGAGAAGGACGAGGAGACGGGCGAGTTCAAGTGCGAGCTGCACATTGCCCCGACGAAGACGGAGATGTTCATCGAGGGTGAGCCGAACGGCTTCAAGATCAGCTTCGAGGCGAACCCGATCCCGCGCGCGCAGCAGCAGCAGCGGCACTGACGTGCAGGAAAGCATCGGTGCGCTACAGACGTGCTGGTGCTTCTGTTTGCTGCTCATTGTCATCCTCACACTTCTTTTTCCCTTCCTTTTCTATTTTCAAGCCCTGCCAATGAACCAGCGCTACTATTTCGCCACTTTTCCTCTTCATCCTTTCTTACGTTCTTACTTCCTTTTCTTCTTGTCATTTCGCTGTCTCTCGACGAGACATGAGCCAAACGTGCGTCTGGCGGTGAGGCGACGCTCTCACAACAACAACAACCACAAAGAAATAAAAAAAAAAACTTCGTATCATCGTTTCGTCGTGTCTGTGAAATTGGGATGCTCGTGCAGGAAGAAAGCGGAGGAAATTTGATATATGTTGGCGTGCATGCAGTGAGGAAAATGCTTCCAGATTGTGTTGCTTTTCTTTTTTTTTTTCTCTGCCTGTCATTCTCCCGACTCCTATTCTTTTTTCTAATATAGCTTCCCTCGTGAGGTGGAGCGAGGAAAGTGCTTTTCTTCCTTGTTCTTCTCTGTAGCCTCTTCCCATCTTCTCGTTATTTTGCCAGACTTGCTCCGTTGCCTCGCTCCGCTGCCGTGTGGTGCACTCGAGCCGGTCATCGCCGTTTACCTTCTTTTCTCCCTCTTTTTAGTTCTCGTTGACTTTTTTTTGTGTAGTTCTGCTGGTGTATTTCTCCTCCACGCTTCTTATTCTGTTTTTCTTCTTCTACTCCTTTTCGCTTCCGCCCTGTGAGTCGTCTTCCTTCTTCGGCTTCGTTTCTTTTTTGTTTTTTGGTTTGCTGGCAATGCATGCGCACTTTTTTGTTTTGTTTTCTCTTCTCTTTGTACCGCTGAGGTGTGTGTCTTGGTGTGCGGCAGCAAAACCACACTCTTCACTTTTCTTCTCTTCTTCCTTGTCTTCTTCGCTTCCTTGATGCGGTGCTGCGTGGCGTATGAGACGTATCGAACAACAACAATAAAATGCACATAGCGGGTAGACATCCCGTCATCGGCCAATAAGAAAAAAAAATTGGATGTCTAAAGGTGAGAGGGAAAACAAAGCAGCCCCCGGTCTGCACCTGCGATGCAGCACGTGCAAGCAGAACACTGGGCACATTTTACAGGTTTAGCAAAGCATATTTTTATAGTGCTGCCCCTCCTTTCGCACGTCAGCATAGGCCGTGTCTCTCTCGCTCTCTCTCTAAGTTTTTTCCCTCGTCAAGTGGCCGTCAACACCTTCGTATTGGCGCGTAAACGTACACATCTCCATCCGCTTGTCAGCGAACAAAAGCAGAAGGGAGCGGCAACACCTCTTCAAATTTTTGGCATGGCAACAGAGAGGAGAGTGGAAAGATAAATACAAATAAATGAAAGAGACGGAGCACACGTGCAGCTTTCTCTCTCAACGTGGACCCTCCCAATCATGAAGGGGATCATTTCCTATCTGGCATCGTATCAGTTGAGGGAAGTCGTAACAACAACAACGAAAAGGACGCCTTTTCAACGCCTCACATGTCTGCTATTTCCACGCACTTTCGCTTCGCTTCACTTCACTTTTTTTTCTTCTTTCTGAATCGCTCTTCTTTCTTCCTCGGCATTTGCCAACCGCCATACCCCCCAACGCGGCTCCTCCATCGTAAGATTTCGCCACCAAGAAGCATCGAATCCTCACCAGTTTGACCACTCTTGCACGCACGTCCTTCTCGTCTCTCTCTTTCTCTCTGTACTCCTCCCCAACATCGACATACCTCATCTTTCGCTCTCTCGTGTTTTGTTTTCTGTGTTTCTGTGCTTCTCCTTCCCCTTTTCATCCACAGCGTCTTCGACTAGGCTGACACACACACGAATCTGTACTACTCTTACCCATCGTCCTCTTCTTTTTTAAATTCAAATCCACGCTGAAAAGAAAGAAAGAAAACAGGCAGGCAAACACAAATCCATACCCCTCAGAAAAAGAAAAACAAAAGAAATGCCCACCCGTCTAACTATTGTCGAGGATATAGAGGTGATCCGCGCGGCTGAGGCGGCGAAGGCAGCGGCGGCGGCGGCGGCAGCGGCGGCGGCGCAGGAAGCAGCGGAGAGGGCGGCAGCGGAGGAGGCTGCCCGCGCGGCAGCCGCGAAGGCAGCGGCGGCTGAAGCAGAGCGCCAGGCCGAGGCGACAAAGAAGGCCGAGGAAGCAGCGGAGCGGCAGCGACAGGCCCAGGCGCAGCAGGCCGAGGAAGAGAAGCGCCGCCGCGAAGAGGAGGAGGCCGCGGAGTGGGAGCACGAGGAGGCGAAGCGCCGCGCCGCCGACGAGGAGCAGGAGGAGGAGGAGGAAGAGGAGGAAATCTGCTATGAGAACGGCGAGCCGACCTACGAGGGCAACCGGGTCACCAAGTGCTTCAAGAACCGCGGCAACGGCCTGCTCTTCCGCGTCATCAACGATAAGGAGTTCCGCTGGGCTTTTTACAATGACTTGACGGACTACAACATGGTCGTGACGTGCGTCTTTGGCTCGCGCAGCCATGTGAGGCCGCTGGGCAAGACCACCGCCACCAAGAACCCTAGTACCGGGGAGGCGACGCTGGTGGTGGAGGTCGGACCTGTGGCGACGGAGATGTTCATGGATGGTGTTCCGAAGGGGGCGAAGATGAGCTTTGAGGCCCGCCCAATTCCGCGCGAGGAGTGTCTGAAGAAACACCTGAAGATCACCCAGGGCCCGTACACGACCGCGTCCTTCGACGGCACCGAGAGCGGGCCCTCCGCCCGCAACTCCATGAGCAACCGCCGCTCCTCCACCCAGGCCGGCCGCGCCTCCGTTTCGAAGCCCGAGCGCACTTCTACGGAGCCGGCATCGCGCGCGTCCGTCCAGCAAGGCCGCGGCTCGACGGTGGCGGCGGCTGCGTCGTAAGTGTGGATACGTAGATGCGTGTCTTCGTGGTGGTTGTCATTGTACTGAACTCTCTCGCTTTGCATGTTTTTTTTTTGTCTTTTTGTCTTCCTCAACCACTCCATTTGTTCTTCTGTCATGCTGCTTTTCTTCTCATGTCGTGGACAGCATGACACCAGCGCTGGCCGACCTTCGTCGACATCAAAGAGGGAGAGAGTTGAATCCCAAAAAAAAAAATTGAAAAAAGAAAAAAAGATTTTTGAAGCCACTCTACCTTTCCTTTTTTCCTTATTTATATGTTCCACCCCACCCCCTCGCTGTATGTCGACCCATTCTTTCGTGTTTTTTCTCCCTCTTCTGTGGTTTTTTTTCTCTCTTCCGTCCGTTCTCTGTGCTTCTATATGCTTTGTTTGGATATGACGGTTCCGCCGTTGCACCCGTTCCGTAGCGTACGCCATCGGATCCAGTGTGTTTCTTTTTCGCTTTTCACTATGTTATGTTGTATTTCCGTGTGTGTAAAAACATATGCTGTCGTTCTCATCTTTTGATGTTTGTACCGTCGTCCTTGCTGAAGTGACGCCTTTGCTCGTGCGAGGACAACACAACAGCAGCGGAACACCTTTCTACCACTCCTTTTCTGATGCTTCTCCTGTCTCCTCGTGTGTGTGTGTGTGTGTGTTGAGCTCAGCGCCACCGTCGTAAGCGCTTACTCATCTTTCTTTTTTTCTTCTTTTTTTTTACAGTTCCTCTTGTTTCACCTCTCGTTGGCTTGTCTGTTTTACATAAATATGTGGACGGCTTCTCCTTCGCTCTTTCTCTCTCTTATTGCTAGTGTTTCTTTTCTCTCTTTTCTTTCGTCTGTTTCTTGTTCCTTCAACTACAAGTGCTCCATAGCAAACGCACTCTTCACTGTTCAGCACGTTTATTCCTATTAGTGTTGTTCATAAACATGCATTAGCCCCAACGTGTGTGTGTGTGTGTGTGTGTGTGCGCGCGTGCGTGTGCGTGTGTGTGCGCGCGCCGGCAGCAGCTCCTCCGTTCGCCTCCTTTGCGACGCTCATAATTATGCTTCTTGAATTCTTCTTTGCCTCCCCTCATGTGCGTCTTTCTTTCTCTATTTTCCACTCTACTTACGACTACCTCTCAATATTTTCTTTCCCTCTGCCTTTTTTTTCCATTCTTTGTCGTCTATTTTTCTAGAAGTGGGAGGTGGTGGAGTGGCGCATCGAAGACGAGAATCAAAAAGGAAAAAAAAAATAATGCTGTCGCGGACCGCTCCTTAGACCCTTATGCCCTGCGAAACTGCGACGTGGAAACGAGGAAAAGGGGGCGGGGGGAAAGGAAAGAAAAAAGACGCCAGCATTGACATTGAAGTCATAACCGCCGTGACACGGCGTATGCTCCTCTGCCGCTGCTTCTCTTTTGTCTTCCTTGGAAAAGGCAACAGTCAAACCAACAAACAAATAAAAAAAAGAAATGGTTATACGCATAGTTCCTTTACGCCGAAACATATAATAGAGAGAAAAGAAATGTTAGTGAAACAGAAAAATAAATAAATTAAAAAAAAATATGTATCCAAAAAAAAAGAAGAAGATTAAACACAAAGAGCCATTCCTTCGTTGTTGGCACGGCTGCTTCGAGAAGATCGTTTGTTTCCTCTTGTTATTTCTTTGTTTTTTTTGAGTGGTATATGTGCAGGTTTGGGCGTTGTTGTTGCTATTGTTGTTCAAGGACATTTTTTGAAGAGTTTTTTTTTTGTGCGCGGAAAAGGAATGTGGGGAGAACAGGGAAGTGTCGCGACGTAGCGTCCTTCTCCGCTTCTGTCGTTTCAAATACAGGGCAAGGCACAGGTGCGCATGGCCGAGTTCCATCGACTGCGAATCGGGTTCGTGTAGATGCTTCTCTGCCTCTCCCCTTTTCTCTTCCTCTCTCTTCCCATTGTTTTTTTTTTTTTTTTTGGCGGTGTGTGCCACCATTGATCAGAGTCGCGCGTTTCTTGCTTTCTACCGCTGTTATCTCGTTGTCGCTATCATGACTGGAGGTGCTTGCGATCGCCAATAATAATAAAAAAAGGTAATGAAACAAAGTTGTTTTTTCATTAGTCTATTTTTCCCTCTTTCTTGTTGTTGTTTCACACGCGCGAAAGCGTAGAGACTTCTCTTCTCGTCCACTTTTTTTGTTTTTCAAGTGTTGAGAGCGTGTTGCTGTGGAGGAGGGGGGAAGGTCCGGATCCACCAACACACACAGACACAAACAGAAACACGGAGACGCACCGAAGAAACGGCAGTGGATCGTGCGGCGAAAGAGCCAGGGGACCTATGGGCTTTGTGTACCATCAATGCGACGAACTTTTGGGTCGTCGACTTGGAGAAGCCGGAAGCAACAATGCTCATTCCTCTTCTCTATATTTCGTTTCTTGGACGTCAACCTCGCGCTTCAGCTCTTTTCTTCTTTTCCGCCTCCCGGTTCTGCTTTATTACACCTTTTCTCACACCGCTTTTTGTGCGGACTCCTCTTTGTTGTCTGCATTTTGTGTGTTGAAAGGGTTTACGAAGCTGGCTCTCTTTCCCTGTGTGTGTCTGTGTGTTGCTGGTGCGAGAAGCTCCACGGTTGATTTTCCCCTCACGCTTCATTCCTCTACATTTTCCTCCACATCGCCGCTCTCTTTCTCTCTTTTTTTGTTTGTTTATTTGTTTTCCGTCGTCGTCTTGTGAAGTTCACTGCTTCGCTGGTGATACTCTTTGTTTCTTTGTGGTAGTGGTGATTGGGCTTTCTTCCTTCTTTCTGGAGTCCTCTTGTCTCTCTCTCTCTGGACGCGTGGAATAGAATCGAAAGAAACGAGAGGAAAAAAAAGAAAAAAAGATCTCGATGGCAGATGCAGTATGTCCCTTCTGTTTATTCTCCACGAATACAACCCAGCGCTGTCGGGCCTTTCCCAATCAACAAATGCCTTCATCACGCTCCACTGTCGCGACGACGATGACACCTTGAATTATTAGTTGAACAGGTGTCCGTCGCATCCCTGCGATGATGACCTTTCCGGTACGCCGCTTACAACACACACACAACTCTTTCCTTACTCTTTCCCTCTTCAATATTGCTTCGCTTTGTACACCTTCGTCACTTTTTTTTGCTTTTCAATTCATCCAACATAAACACACGCGCCATCAATCAGAATTTCTATTCGCCACATTACCCAGCTTCTCTCTTTCCACTCTCATCTCTCTCTCTCAACTCCCTTTATTCTCACACTTCCTTCCTCTCCCCACCATGTCCGCTGAGATCAACTACGAGAACGGCCAGCCCGCCTACACCGGCGACACCGTCGTGAAGTGCTTCAAGGACAACGGCAACGGTCTGCTCTTCCGCATCGTCAACAACGACGAGCACAAGTGGGCCTTCTACAACGACACGACGAACTACAACATGGTCGTGAAGGTGGCGTTTGGCAAGGACAGCAAGATCGAGGCCATCGGCAACACGACGGTGGAGAAGGACGAGGAGACGGGCGAGTTCAAGTGCGAGCTGCACATTGCCCCGACGAAGACGGAGATGTTCATCGAGGGTGAGCCGAACGGCTTCAAGATCAGCTTCGAGGCGAACCCGATCCCGAAGGCGTAAGAAAAGGAGAAGAGACGCCGCGCCACGTCGCCTTGTGTGTATCCCGCGAAAAAGGAAGAAAAAGAGGCGAGGCAAAAGAGATGAACAACAACATGCCAAGCGGACAAGGTTGCAAGCAGCCTCACGAAACTTGTGCGTTCGAGCCAAAGAAAAAAAAAATAAGGGAACGGACCGGCAGTGTGGTAACGCATCATCACGCGCTTTCCACTGACACCTGTTTCTTTTTGGATCTGCGCGTGCGATTGTGCGATTTTTGTGTGCGATTGCCGGTGCGGTGACAAACGAGTTTTTTTTTGAATGTATTTTCTCCTTTCTTCTCATGAAGGAGCGACGCCTTTCCTCGCTTCTTTATTGTCTCCTCTTCGCGTTGCTATGCATATTCTCCTTTGCTATTTTCATTTTTTTTTTTTCGTTCTTTTGTTTTTTTTTGTACGTTTCATTTTCCTCCATTGTGACGGTTCGTGTCGTCTTTATCTTCGTGTACGTCTCTCTCTTCGTTCTCCCCGCGCACTGCTTCAGCGGTACGAAGAAGAGGAAGGGGAGAGGGGAGAGACGAGAGCGCGTCCGCGAAAAAAAAAAAAAGGTTCAAGCAAAAAGAAAAGAAAAGTCGAAACAAAAGAGGTTCGAAGGACGGCCAACGGAGAGGGAAAAAAGGAGATGGAGGCGGAAGCGCCAGTGGAGATATACGGGCACATATTGACACGCACAAGGGTGTCGGCCTACCGCAAACAAAATTGAAAAGCTAAGTTGAAAAACAGAAGACAGAAGAGGGTTCACAGATGCGGTGGTGCTGCTGAGAACGCATCACTGCCTTCTCTTCCTCTTCTTTTTTCCCCTTCACAATTTCTTTGCTTTATCGTAGATAATTGCGGACTGCCGTACTGGTGTGTGTGTGTGTGTGTGGGTGGGTGTGAGGGTGTGTCTCCGCGTGCGTGCGTGTAGGCAATCTGTATTTGGCAATGTTGGGGCATCCCAAACGCGTCAGCACACCCGCCTGCATTTCTACGTGTGCACGCACCGCCTTCATCCCGTGGGGCGGTGCCTTTTTGCTGTTGTTGGTGTTACTCCTCTTTCTAGTTTCTTCTTTTTCGTTGTCCTTTTAGCTCTCTTCATGTGCGGTCCCTCTGAGAGACACGCCCTGTGAGTCGTTGGAAGCCGAAAAAAAAAAAAAGAACTCGAGGATCGACGCACAAAGAGAGCAACCTTTCTCTTGGTGGAATGAGAGGTGTCGCCAAGGTAACGCGTCGTTTCGGGGAAAGCTTCGAATGCGCCTTATGAAGCTCGGAAAAAGCCACGAGCACCTTTCTTTTGTGGAGCGAATGCGCCGTGCCGCTGAGAGATGGCGTGTGGGGCCTCTGAGCAGCGTGTCTCTTTCCTGTGCCTCAAAACAGAGACAAGCAATGGGAGGCGTTTGCGTCTTCGCTTTTTCGTTGCTGCGGAGCACCGGTCTCCGTTTGACGAGGCGGTTCGATAAAGAACGCCGCGACTAGATGATACGTGCCGTTTTTTCCGCGCAACTTCGACATATTCACTTGTGTTGCCGCTTCTCCGTGCCACGTCATCTCTCTCTCTCACCTCTCCTTTTCACCACCGCTTGCTACTGCCTTCCACGTGCACACGCACACACACGCACGCTGATCTTCTTCTTTTCCTTTCACTTGCATTCACTTTCTCTGCCCTCACGAAAAAACAACAACAACAACAACAAAACATCAAACATAATGGGACCAAAGGTTTTCTTCCCACTCTCATCTCTCTCTCTCAACTCCCTTTATTCTCACACTTCCTTCCTCTCCCCACCATGTCCGCTGAGATCAACTACGAGAACGGCCAGCCCGCCTACACCGGCGACACCGTCGTGAAGTGCTTCAAGGACAACGGCAACGGTCTGCTCTTCCGCATCGTCAACAACGACGAGCACAAGTGGGCCTTCTACAACGACACGACGAACTACAACATGGTCGTGAAGGTGGCGTTTGGCAAGGACAGCAAGATCGAGGCCATCGGCAACACGACGGTGGAGAAGGACGAGGAGACGGGCGAGTTCAAGTGCGAGCTGCACATTGCCCCGACGAAGACGGAGATGTTCATCGAGGGTGAGCCGAACGGCTTCAAGATCAGCTTCGAGGCGAACCCGATCCCGAAGGCGTAAGAGAGCGCACTACGAAACACAGAGATGTAATGCCGTGTCAGCGTCAGGGGCAAATGAAAAAAGAAAAAAACGTCGTTTCCGTGCTCTTGTTTGCCACGCGCCAAAGAATCGCACAGTCATCGCTACGCTCATTATTTTGTTTTCAGCGAGGTGATGCTGGTCAGCGTGGCGCATGTGAAAAAGTAAAAAAAAAAGGAAGAAAAGGACGGCACCGCGTCGCGGAGGACGCGCACACGCACGCTCATCGGCTTGCACGAAGCGATGGCGCCTCGCTGAGTGTGTGTGTGTGTGTGTGCGTCTCTCTCTCTTTCACCAGGCGATGTTTCGCTTTTTTTTTCTCCCCCGTTTCCTCGTCCCTTTTTTTTAGTTTTTATACGGATATCGCCTACGCCATTGAGGTGTCCCGAGCCACCGTTTATTTTTTTATTTCCATCATCTCCTCTATGTGCGTGTGTGTGGCCTTCACTACCCCGCACATGGCGAGACACACGGTGCATCTCAATGGTGTAGAAAAAAAAAAAAAGGATATCGCTTTTCATTGTATCTTTTTTTATTTCTGTTTTTATTTTCTGTCTTCATTGTATTGAGTTCTTACGGACGAACATCTTTCTTTTTTGTTTGTTTGTTTGGTTGGTGTTTCTCCCTCACGCCTGCTTGGAGCTTTCCAGGGCGGTGCCGCGAGGACGGTTGGGCCGCATGATCCCGCAGTGTGGAAGAAAACAAAGAAACATCGAAAGAAAAAAAAACGGCAAATGTCCACCCACAACAAAAAGAAAAACACGTCTGCGTAGGCTGTAGAGAAAGGCGTCTCAAAAAAATAAAAGAAAAAGCAGTAGAAACATGTCGCAAAAAAAAAAGGAAAAAAAAAAGTGACGATGATGATCCGTTGTCATTGGAGCGAAAAAGTCCAGGGCAAGTTCTGTGCGGCGCTGTGTGCATCCCCCACATCATGCCCGCCGTTGCTCTTCTACGTAGATACACCTTTCAACGCGGGTGTCGGAATGCTCGGGTGTTTGGCTAGAGAAAAACAGAAGGGAAGTAATTAGTGGTGCATGTACGCTTCTCTTAGTTCCGAATGTCTTCTCGCTTTCTCTCCCCTCCGCCGCCTCCCTTCTTCCCTCTTTCTTTGCCAACTAGCCCGCCAAGAAGCACAGGGCGTTTGTGATCATACGCTAGAAAAGCCGAAAGAAAACGAAAAGGAGACGATACGGTCACTGCTATTATTTTCTTTCGCTGTTCTACCACAGTCGACCTACCACCATCGCTAACCTCAATCTATACCACCACCACCTCCACAATAATAAGAAAAAAAAAAAGATAAAGAAAAACAAACACCCTTCACTCTTTCTGCTGTTTTTTTTTTCACACGTATTATACCCAGTCATCGCGACTTCTTTCTTTCTTCGCGGCATCGTCGTTTTGTCCCTCTTTCTTCTGAAAGAGAAAAGAAGAAGAAGAGTATTTCGACACACGCACACACTTATTATTGCTTCCCTTGCTCTCTCTCTCTCTCCCGTCTCCACCCCATTTCCAACTACCGACAAGCTGTCCAACATAATGGCCGACGATCTCGCCTCGTTGCAGCAGTACGGCACCTTTCAAGATGAGGACGAGATGCGCATTGAGGTGGCGGCACGCGTGGTGGCAAACTCCTCACGGGCGGCGCTGGACGACGAGGAGAAACTCAAAAGGTGCTGGCGTGCTCTGGAACAGGCGGAGCACGCCGTAAGCGCGCTAGAGTTGGAGCTGGGCGAGGCCACGTTAGCGGCGCAGCAGCGAGAAACAGCGGTGGCGGTTGTGAAGGCGACACGGGGGGACGCAAGCGACGGCGCCGCTACCGCGCCGCGGCGTGTCTCGGACATTCGCTTTCAGTTAAACACCACACTAACCGAGATGAAGCGGGCCGACGCGGCGGTGCGGCAGACGCAGAAAGAGGTGGACCGACGGCAGGCGGCGCGGTTGGCGGAGGCGAAGCAAAAGGAACGAGAACACGCTTTGGCGGACCAGCAGCAGCAGCGGCAGCGCGTCGTCTCGGCCGGTGCGTCGATGTCGCCAACCGCAACGAGCGCGACTGGCCGGGCTGCCACGTCTCTCTCAAACAACAACAACCACGACAATGGTCATGCGAGTCGTGCTCCCGTACCAAAGAAAGGCACCGCTGCAACGCCAGCCTCCCCTGTTGATGTGAACGTCGCTTCCCCTACCACTGCATCAGACAGCGCCGTTGGCTCGCCGACGGCTCGCGTCGCCACCCGCGTTCTCTACCGCGTGCCAACGCACCTGAAAGGCGTCACGCAGAGCGACTACAGCGGCGGCGAAGTCCTGCCCTCTCTGAGCCGTGTACAGGTAACTCGAGCCGACATTCGGGCGAAGCAGCGGCGCTACCAGGATGACTCGGACATGATGCACTACGTGGAGCGCATTGCGAAGCGACAGCGGCTGGAGGCGCTCGCGAACCACCAGCGCCGCCTCGCGGCACACGCCGAGGATGAAGAGATGGAGGAGGAGAGTAATGGCACTGTCCATCGCAGTGCAACGCCCACGATGGTGCGCGTCAAGCAAGAACCAGCCAGCTCGACGGCACCAACCACTGCGCGCCACGACGCCAGCGCACAACCAAAGAAGGAGGAGCAGCGTCACGGGGAGAATGAAACGAAAACGATCAAGCTCGAGGTGGACAAGGTCGAAAGCGACGCGCAACTGCAGCGCGTGCTGGACGACGCAGAGGATTCCGTGATTGACGTGGACGCGTTAATGGAGGACGACGACGACGCGGCGGTGGCGGCGGCTATGCACCGAGCCACAACTCACTTGCACCACCACGGCGGCACCAGCAGCGGGGCGAGCACGCCGGCGGTACTGTCGCAGCCATCCCAGCATGTACCCTCGCGTCTCTCTCTGAAAGACGAGGTCGAAGAGGAGGAGGGGTTGCCCGTGTCGTCGGGGAGCGGCGACCTCGTCCTGGAGATGGAGGAGGTGACGGTGCTGCCTGGCGTGCGTATGGATGCATCCATCTACAGCCGCCTCTTGGATTACCAACAGGAGGGCCTGCTGTGGTTGCTGTCCTTGCACGCCCGTCGCTCTGGTGGCATCTTGGGGGACGAGATGGGCCTTGGCAAAACGATTCAAACGGCCGCCCTCGTCAACGCGCTCCACCACTCCTGCCTGCTGCGTGGCCCAGTGCTGATCGTCTCACCCATGACGGTGCTGCGGCAGTGGCTGGCGGAGCTGCACCGCTGGGCTCCGTACGTGCGGTCGTGCGTCATGCACGAGAGCGGCGGCAGTGAGGCGTCCCGTGAAGCGCTGCTCCGCTCCGTGCAGGGCACGCCGGCCGTCGTGGTCACAACTTTCTCCGCGATGCGCGACCACTGCGCCGTGCTGCAGCGCACCGGCTTCCAGTACATCATATTAGACGAGGGCCACAAGATCAGCAACCCGGAGGCAGGCGTGACCCTCGCGGCAAAGTCCTTCACGACGCCGCACCGCCTCATCTTGAGCGGCAGTCCAATTCAGAACTCCTTGAAGGAGCTGTGGTGCCTGTTCGACTTCGTCCGACCTGGTCTGCTGGGGACGATGAACCGCTTCATCGACGAGTTCGAGACGCCCATCGCGCAGAGCCGCAACGTCCGGGCCAGCCCGCTGTCGTTGGCCACCGCCGTCGAGTGCGCCAAGACGCTGCAGGCACATATTGCCCCTTACTTACTGCGTCGTCTGAAGCGGCAAGTGAGCACAAAGCTACCGCCCAAGTACGAGCGGGTGCTGCGGGTGCCGCTGACAGACGAGCAGCTGGAGCAGTACCTGCAGGTTTTGTCGTCGCCGGTGGTGCAGCGCCTGTTTGCGCAGACGGTCATGTACGGTTCCCGCAACGGCGGACTGGATCGCGACTTCCGCGACAGCACCGGCTCGCTACACGTGGGCGGCGCTCGCCTAAACATGGCGACCCGCCGCAACAACAGCGGGGTGCGCTTGGAGTCGTTTCGGCTGATGAATCAGCTGCGGCAAGTCTGCAACCACGCCGACATCTACGCCGTCCAGAAAGGCGCCGATGAAGAGGACCGGATGCTGCTGTCGCGACGTAGCGCGGCCGCGGCGGCCGGGCGTGGTCCGCTGAAGCCCGGCCAGCACCGCTCCTTCCGCAGCAACAACCCCGTGAACCTGCACGGCAGCGGCAAGCTGAACGCGCTGCTCATGATGCTGAAGGAGTGGAAGTCGTTCGGCCACCGCGTCCTCGTTTTCTCGCAGACGCGCATGCTGCTCGACATTGTGGAGAACTTGTGCGAGCAGCAGAGCTACAGCTACATCCGCATGGACGGTGCCACGAACGGGCACCACCGCCAGGAACTCATGGATCGCTTCAACGAGGACGACACAATCTTCGTGGCGCTGCTCACGACACGTGTGGGCGGCATCGGCGTGAACCTGGTCGGGGCGGACCGCGTCGTCATTTTCGATCCGGACTGGAACCCGATCACGGACGTGCAGGCACGCGAGCGTGCCTGGCGTATTGGGCAGAAGCGTGAAGTGTGCGTGTACCGCCTCATCACAAGCGGCACGGTGGAGGAGGCCATCCTGCGCCGGCAACTGGCCAAGATGTACGTGACGGATAAAGTTCTAAAGGACCCGGAGCTGCAGCGGTTCTTCCACGTGCAGGACAGCTTCATGGAGAACTTCTTACTCGGCTCGGAGTACGAAAGTCGGGTGCCGATGGACAAGCGCTACCTGTTGGCGGCACATCAGCTGCACACGTCGTCAGCATCGTCTCCGGTGTCCGCGAGTGGTGGCAGCCCGACCTCGCGCCGCAACCGCATCGTCGACAACACGTTAGGCGACTACGGAGGCGGCGTGCCGGGCGAGGACGACGAGGGCTTCAGCACTAGCAGTAGCAGCAACGATGACAGCGAGACGGAGTCGGAGGTGCAAGTCAAAGTCGAGGGAGTCGACGTGGATGCCGACGTTGACGCAGAGCACCACACGGACAGCAAGACCACGCCTGCCGCGACGAAGAAGCCGAAGAAGGAGCGAGACTTTGGCATGTTAATGCCGATCAAAAATGAGAACAGCGAGGACGATGCGCCGGATGGCAGACCCATCGCCACCACCTCCTCCTCCACCGCGCTCACGGCAGCGGCAAACGGCAAGGCGAAGGAATCGAGCGAGACGCAGTTGCTGCAGAGCCTGGTGGATCAGCAAGACATCACCGTCGCGGGGAATGACCGTGTCGCACATCGGCTGGCGCGCAAGAAGGCCGAGGGCATGCTACAGCGTCTGGCGAGCGGTGCCTCGTTGATGGAGACGATGCGGGAGCAGCAGAAGCAGTTTAGTCTGCTGCATGCGCTGGAGGAGAAGAAGGCGAAGGAGGCGGCGGAGCGGGCGGAGCAGCGGCAGTACTTCCGCGAGGAAACTGCCGCCGCTGCCGCTGCGAAGCGGAGACGCGAGGAATGAAGAGGAGAAACGTAAAGAAGTGGTCATCGCCTTGGCCGCCTCTCTTCTGTCTTCTTTCTTCTGTCTCATTCCGTGGGGCTCATGAGACTTTCAATACAGCAGTGCTCTGCGTTCCCGTCTTCCCCCATTATAGACGGGTTGGCTGTGATGATGCTCTATCTTCTACTCGTGTACTGTGACGCTTCCTGAAAAGTGTGCTGCAGCGCTGTCTAAAAAAAAGAGACAAAAACACTTGAGAGTTTCGGTGCTGCCGAACGTCTATAGATGGACAATGGTCGTTCATTGGCAAGCCGGAAATGGCAACATTCACCGGTTGCACCTTGACATGCAAAGATCTGAAAGCATCGATGTACGCATCACTTGTCGACACGCTTGCTCTCCTCCTCTCAACACGCGTACACAAACACACACACACACACACACACACATTCATACGCCAGTGTACCGCTGGTCCTCTTCTGCGCGGCCTTGGCACACGTATCGGTGCACCGGTGGACGAATCCCAGGCAAGGACGCGCAGGACGTTGACGGGGGGCTCCCGCATATTTTCTTTTTTTATTATTTCGTCCACTTTGGCGCGTGTGTGTGTTTGTTTGTGTCGCCCCTGGCCGCTGTGGAGGGAAACGGTCCTACTGCTTGCCCACCTGCCCGACGTTTGCTGTGTTTTTGTCGTCTCGAGTTTGTGTCCGCACGAGCGTCTTGGAACCTCTCTCTCCTTCTCTTCGTGAAGCTGCACGCGTGGGTACGTGTATGTCGGTAGACGCCTGCGGCTATTAGACGCTGTCCTTTTTCCTCTTTCTCTTGGAGAGTTTACGTTGTTCCTGTGCATAGAGTAGCACAGTGGCACATTATTTTCGTACCGACTCTCATCTTCGCATGTCATCGTTCGCTTGGCAGTCGCACTCCGAAGTGTTATAGCATAAACGTGTCACTTTCTCCGGCCAGTGACGTCTCCTTTTTCTTCTTTTGTTTTTGTTTTCTTCTTTCTTTCTTCGTTGTCCCTCTCCATCTCTTGCGAGCTCATTTTGTACACGGCCATTTGTGTACGTTACGCACCCATTCGATAGAGTTTGAAAAAAAAATAAGAAGACGATTGTAGACAACGCCGAGCCTACATACCGGCAACCTCCAGAACACACGCACCTACACACAAGCATAGTGTTTCCACTCCCTCGACTCTTAAAAAACAAACAAACAAACAAACAAAGAAGACAACCGCTAAACAGGCTAGAGGTGACAACACCGAAGCAAACATAGAATACGCGTACAATTTCCTACTCTCCGTGCACCTTGCGTGTGTGCTTGTGTGATCGTAGCATTAGCGCGAGGTTAGCTGTGACTCATTATAACTCTTTTTTTTCTCTTTGCTCGGTGTAATGTCGTTCGTGCCAGGAAATACTGGCGGCTTCAATAGTGGGAATAGCGGCGCCGGCTTTCATGGCGGTGGCCGCGGCGTTGGAGGAGGCGGAGGGTATGTGATACGGCCCGCACAGCAACAACAGCAGCAACAAATGCGTCCTGCTCCAGGCATCGCCCAGCCGTCGTCCTCGACCTTCTCGTCCCCGCCGCCGCCACTGCGGCCTGCTCATGTGTCGAACGTCAATGCAACGATCCCGCGAGAGTTCGTGCCGGTCTTCGCCGCGGAGATGGGTGGTAGAGGTCGAGGCACAACCACCACAACGGGGCCGGCGTGGATGCCGCAACACACCACCAGTAGCACGACGATGGCATCCGATGGAGTGGGTGCACCGTTTCCACCGAAGCACGTGGACGCCACTGCCAATCTCCCCACGGGTAGTTCATCTGGGTGCCGGTCCATGGGCAGCGCCGCGCCTTTCACGCACCTCGTCCCTACCGACAGCTATTACGGCAATCCACATCCTGCCCCGAAGCCGCAGCAACAGCAGCAGCAGCAGCAGCAGCCACCACCGGCTGGACGCAGCCACCTCCCTCTCACTGGTGGCCTCGGCGTTGCTTCAACGAGTGCAAGTACGAGTCATCCGTCGGCGTACACAACGGGCGGTGGTAGTGTTAGCAGCGGCTTCGCACATTGGCGCGGCGGAGGTCCCCCGCTGCCGGAGGCGCACGCGCAGCGACGGCGTAGTGGGAGCGGTCGAAGTGGCACTGCGCATACAGCCGTCACCGACGCTTCACTTAGAGCGAGGCGGCCACCTCCGCCAACCTCCAACGCCGCCACCGCAGCGGCTGCCAAATCTTCCGTTGCCCAATCCTCCGCCTTGCCCGGTCCTTCGCAACGTCCGCACGCAACGGTGCGTCCGCGTGGCGGCGGTGGCAGTGTGGGAGCAGCAGCGGCGGCAGCAGCGGATCCACGGTTTCACGACACGCACGCGATGCCGCCAGAGCACTTCACCTTGGCCTCAGACCCGCCACCGTTCTCAAACACGGATGTCATACCGATCCACGTCTCTTCCGTGCCCTCCGCCGCCTCACCGCCGCCGCCGCTGCCGTCCGTGCCCGTGTCTGGCGGTGTGCGACGAGGCAGCGCGACGAGTGCGGGGAGTGCCACGGGAGCTCGTCTCCACCTGTCAGGACAGCCACCGCAGTACCCGCAAGCGCAGGGGTTTATGGAAGTGGTTGCGCATCCGAATGTGGGGGGTGGCGGCAGGAACGCCATCGGTGCCGTGGCCTCCTCCTCCTCGTCACCGCCCCCATCGCAGCCTACGCAGCTTCACGCGTTGAGCGTAAACAAGCCAGCCGTTCCCGCCGTCTCCGCTACCGGCACGGCTGCTGCGGCGACGGTGACGCGGCCCATCCAGTCCCGCGACGACGATCGCCCCACCGTTGCCCTGTCGCAAAACATCATGTCCGTCTATCAAACCATTAACGAGATTTTTTACGAGGAGCGACAGCGCCTGTTAGGGGCTGCCGCCGCTGCACCCGCCAAGAACGCAGAGCGGAAGTACGAAGACACCTCGGGACACTACGTGCCGTGCGACGGTGAGGTAATCGCGGACCGCTACATCTACAAAGGCTTGGTTGGCCAAGGCAGCTTCGGCAAAGTGCTGCACTGCATCGACCGTAAGTATGATGAGCCGGTGGCGGTGAAAGTGATCCGCAGCGGCCCGTACTTCGAGAGCCAGGGCTGGTTCGAGGCGCAGGTGGTGGCGCACCTCAACAACGACCCAGCCCTGCAGAACCTCGTCGTGCAGCTGCGCAAGGTGTTTCTCTGGAAGAACCACATCGTGCTCGTCTTCGAGCCGCTCAGCTTCAGTCTGTACAAGTTGATCACGCTGACGAAGCATAACGGCGTCAGCCTGGACCTAACCCGCAAGTTTGCCTACCAGATGGTGAAGGTGTTGCTCGTGCTGGAGCAGCATCAGCCGCCCATCATCCACTGCGACCTGAAGCCCGAGAACGTGCTCTTGCGCGACCCGAGCCGCAGCGGCGTTCGGGTCATCGACTTCGGCTCGGCGTGTTATCAGCAGCAGGCGCAATGGACGCTGCCACCGGCGCAGGTGGCACTGCCGCCGTCGTCGCCGAGTGCCTCGCCAGGGCTGCCGTGCGACGCAAACGTGAAAAATGCGATGATGACAAACGAACTACACGATGCGGCCGCCGCGACCAGAAAAGCCCTCGGCACGGACGTCGGTGGTGGTGAGGTACGTGGCGGTGCTGCCGCAGACACCACGACTTCCCCGCCGCCGCAACGACAGCAGCGAGGAGGCGCCGCGATGCCACCCGGAGCAGACACCGTTGGCAACCAAGAAGATGCCGTGACATTCGTCGACGCCACAGCCGTCAACAACGCCACCCTACTGGACGAAAACCCGCCCGTCGAGGTGATCATGCCCAAGTACATCCAGTCCCGCTACTACCGCAGCCCCGAGGTGATCCTGGAACTGGGCTACACCACCGCGATCGATCGCTGGTCCCTTGGCTGCTTCTTGGTCGAGATGCACACCGGGCGACCACTCTTTCAAGGCAACAACGAGGCCGACATGATCGCGTACTTCACCTTGGTGCTGGGGACGCTGCCGGACTACATGATCGCCGCTAGCCCGAAGCGCACACGACTGTACCACACCTGTGTGCCGGACGGCAGCTCCGGCAGAGGCGGCACCGACGGTAGCCCTCACGTGGGCATCTCGCAAGGCACGACGACAACGGCGGAGGCGGCGGCGGCGGCACAGTCCTTGCTGGTGCCGCACCAACAGCAGCAGCAGCCTCAGCAAAGAGCCGCTTCTCCCCTTCTTGCCTTCACCGCCGGCAGCACCTCCCCGCCACCGGGCTTAAGCCCTTTCACCGAGGCGCCCGGACACACCGCCGGCTCTCCGTTCTTCTTACGTGCGCCGCACGTCGAGTGCGCGGAGACGTCGACGGCCGAGGCGGTGACTGGCACGGCAGAAAAGACGACGGCAGAGGGCGGCGACAAAAACGCGACGCCGCTGGAGAAGGTGTTGGGTGTGCACAGCGGCGGCCCGCGTGGCTGCCGGGCCGGCCAGCCCGGCCACGATGAAGCGTCCTATGAAGTGTTCTGCGACTTCATTGCGCGGTTGCTACAGTACGACCCACGGAAGCGCATGAGCTGCGAGCAGGCCATTCTGCACCCCTTTCTGGAGCCCATCCGAGCCTTAGAAGCGCGGGCGGCGGACGCTGGAGGTTCCACCTCGACCCCACCGCCGCCCCTCTCGTCCTCCTCTGCCGCTATGGGTGGTGGGGATGGCGGGGATGTCGAGGCTGCTGCGGCAGACGCGGCGGTTCCTGCAGGGGATAGCGGGAATGTCGCGGCAACAGCGTCGACTGCAGTACCTCAGGGGTAGAGGGGAGCGCTACCGATACAAAACCTGTTTGTGTGTGTGTGTGTGTGTGTGCACGTGCGTGAAGTGCCTCCAGGAAGTGGCGTGGTGTTCGTTCTTCTCTTTTTTTTTTTCTTCGGCAAGCTTTTCGTTCCTGTTTCCTCTTTTCTGGCTCCATCTCAACTCCTTCTCATGCTATATCTCTGTACTATTATTTCATCTGACGTGGCGCACACACGTCCCTCCTGACAGTTTTTATTTTGTGTTTATTATCTTCTGTGCGTGTGTATCTGTGTCTGTGTCTGTGATGGTGGTGTTACCTCCTCGCTACACGCCGCATCTAAGGCACCGTGAGGGGGCACAACAAACTCACCTCCCTTTCTTTGAAAAAAAAAAAAGGAGCACAAGTGAACGGTGCTCCGTTACCGAGTAGGATGCGCCACAGCGTGTCTGATGCTTGTCGCGGGTGTTTTGCTTTCCGCACGATCGAAAACTTTCCCATGCACAGACGCGTATATGGGAGAAGAAAACCAGATGACGGGTACACGGCGGCTTAAGTTGATCGTCGAGCAGTCCTGTAGCTCTCCTTCTCCTGCCCATGCATCCATGTTTCAGCGGCACTCCTTCACCTCTACCTTCTCTTCAATCCGTTAGCAGCCGTTGCGGCTCAGCGCCAAGTACACAGACAACGAGAGAGGCAGCACCAGCTCCACCGATTCTCCCGTTTTTTTCACGGAGCTTCGTTGACACTCTTGAACCACAGAAGCTGCCATCGGCGTGCACGTAGCACGCGACACACACACATACACCCGAACATCCTTATCTTGCCAACTATGGACTACCACGACAGCGTCAGCGGTGCGACGCGGCCGGCCTCCTCTCCGCAACGCAGCCGCGGCCGTAGCGACGCCAACAGCAGCAGCGCCGCCACCGCCGCCGCCGCTGCCGAGGAAGACTACAATGCCCTCCTAATGTCCTTCTACACACGCTCCTATCCGTCCGCCGACGCCTTCGCCGACGGCGCGGCCGAGATGGACTTGAAGGAGATCAACGACGCGGTGACAGAGCTGGCGACCGAGGTGGCGGCGCTGCGAGAGGAGACGGAGGTGCTGGGGCAGCACGCCAAGACCGTCCAGCAGCGCCGACCTGCCGGTAGCGCAAACCTGCCGTCTGCGGTGGTGGTGACGAGCCCCAGGGATGGGGAGCCGCACGCCAACGATGAGGTCAGCCCCTCCGGCTTCTCCCCGGTGAGCTACGGCAACAACAACACTGAGACAGGCACCGCGGCGACGTCGCGGCCCGGTGGCAACTTGGGTGGTCGTCGCGGCCGCAGCTACCGCCGGCGCTCCCTCGGCGTCGTCGACCTCTTCATGCGCGTGGAAGACAAGGCGGTGCTGTTGCGGCAGGAAGCGACCCGTCTGCGCGCGCAGGAGGAGAAGGTGACGAAAGAGGCGGAAGGCGTGCAGGAAGCGCTGGTGGCGACGGTGGAGGAGGCAATCAAGCGACAGCAGGAGCTGCAGCTGGAGGTGCTGCACTTCGAGCGCGAGATCTTCGGTGACGCGGAGGAGGCATTGCCGACGTCGACGCACCACTACCACGGCAACACGGACCATAGCAGCGGTGTCGCCTCTGCCGCAGCTACCGCGACGCGCACACGCCGCAACCCATTTCAGGAGACGCGGGAGCTGACCGTGTCCGCCGCGGCCGCCGCCACGACCGCCGATGAACTGCTCCGCTATCTGGAGCTCCGACACACGACGCAGGTGAACTATCTAGACAAACTCGCCGTGCAGTGCCAAGCGGTGGAGCAGGACATCGCCCGCGCGCAGCAGCTGGTCCGGCAGCGCCGCATCGCCGGTGAGGCGTTTCAGGCGGTGGACTTGGAGCAACTGCGTATTGAGCACAAGCAGTTCACCGAGCGCATGGCCGCCAAGAACGACGAGCTGGCAGAGCTGAAGGGCACATCGACCCGCACCGTGCAGCAGCTGAACCAGCTGATGGGGCAGTTGAATGAACTGGTCGGCGAACAGGCGCGGCTGCGACGGGAGTCGAAGAACCGCACAGAGTACTTGGCCCGGTGCCACAAGGAGATGACGACGGCCGCCGCCGAAGCCACCATGGCAGAGTCGAAGCACCTGACGTTGACGGCGCAGCAAGAGGCCGTGCGTGCGCCGAAGATCGAGGAGTACATGGCACAGAAAGCCGAAGAGGTGGAGCTGGAGAAGGCGGTGAAGAATTGGGAGCGCAAGGTGCAGATCGCGGAGGGTCAAGCGACGGTGGTACGGCAGCAGACACGACGCATGGAGGCCCGCCGCGCCGCCGCACTAAAGTACGTGAGCGACAAGCAGCAGCAGCAGCAGCAACAACGTGCGTCGGTCGCGGCGGCGGTGAGCTCGGCGAGCACAATGGTCGGCGGCACCCGCAGCCTGCTCCAGCAGCGCCGTCAGCAACAACACCAGCAGCAGCAGCAGTCGGCCAATGCGAAGAGCGTTGTGGCCCAGTCAAGCACAACGTCGTCACCCGCGGCAACAACAGGAGCGCCACGAAGCGCCACGGCGGATTTAACCGTGTAAACCAACTTGTGGAGTGAGTGTCTCGAGTCCACCGGCGTTGCAGCAGCTCTCTTTTTTTTTTCCCCATGGATATGTATAGTATTGTCGAGCCTACCTTGACGGAGTTGTTCGACGTTTTTTTCTTCTTCTCTTCCTATAAGACATCCAACATGAGTTTTACTCTTAAACGTTGCTTCGTGGTTGCAGGTGCTGCAGCGACTGCGGTCCGGTCGTGTGTGTGCGCGTGTGCGTGTGTATCCCTCAACACCCTGGTGTTCGTATCGGGCCCAACATCCGCAGTTGCCTTAGGGGAAGTCGAGCGAGACTTCCGGTGGCGCGTGGGGCGTTTCACGTCATCTGCACGTTTGTGACGGCGTTACAGCAGCATCCTCAACGAATGACTCCCCTCTTTTTGTAAACGTGTTTTTTTTGTTTTTTTCGACGCCTCTCTTGTCATACTGGCACAATACAGAACGTGCTTTCTCTTAGTATTTTTGTTAACAAACGTGCCTTGCTGAAGGGCAGGGAAGAGCCGGGGCTGTTGTTCGAACTGCCACACTTCTCACTTCATATCCTTCAGGCACCCTGCACACTCTCTAGAGCATGTCGCTGCCTGTGATCAAGGCAACCAAACTTTCCACGTCGCGGCCACCGCGCGGCGCCGTAGGCGGTGGCGGCGGCGGCAGTACCCAAACCTTCAAGAACCGCCCGTCCGCGCGCGCGTATGCGAATGTGCCTTCGTCGCCTACGCTGCTGAGCGACAGCGCCGAGCTGAGCACCAACACCACCATCACCGACAGCAGCCACGAACCTTCCGAGTTTCGCATTCTTGTCGCGGCCCGCATCCGTCCCTTCACCGAGCAGGAGGTGCGGCAGTGGCGGCACGAGGCCCGTCTGCAAGAAGCGCAAGCGCAAGAGGAACAGCATCACGACGGTCGTCTTCGCTCGCGGGCGGCGGCGCGGCAACCGTTTGGCCCAGAGCACACGTCCTTGAATGCGGTGCCCACTTCCTTCGATGGCACGTGGACACGTCCACTTCAGCTACAGCACCAGCACCAGCAGCCGCAACAACAGCACGGAGACGCCGACCATGGTACCAATATTCCCCACGAGCATGCATCGGCCTCTCAAGATCGTGCGTCGGCTGACTTCACGGACGCGATGCCACCACCCGTTGTGGAGGTGGAGAGCGACGGTAGAACGGTGGTGCTGCTCGACACACAAAAAGCAACGACCGTCTCCTCGTCTGTTGGCGACGCACTGGCGCATGCGCCGGTGCGGAACGCCTTCACGTACGACTTCGTCTTTAGCAGTTTTGCGGCGAATGTGGAGCTGGTGGAGCCGTTTTCCGAAGCGGTACGGCAGCAGCAGCCACATCAGACGCATTCACAGCGTCACGGCAACGGGGCACGCCGCAGCTCTTACGTGATCATGGACGGCGAAGGCAAAGAAGGCGACGCTTCCTGCTCCTCGCCGTCTGCGTCGCCGGTGCACGGGACAGCGTTGCAGCCGCCCGTGCACACCACCGATGAAGAGGCACAGGCAGAGGCGGAGCAAGTCGCTATCTTCGAGCGACTCGCCGTCCCGCTCGTGGAGGCTGCGCTGCACGGGTACAACACGTGCATGTTTGCCTACGGGCAAACCGGCAGTGGCAAGACCTACACCATGATGGGCACGCGCCGTCACCCAGGGCTGATTCCCCGGTTGTGTGAGCTGCTGTTTGCGGAGGTGGCAGTGCGGAATGCAGAGGGACTGTCGCACGAGGAGGAAACCTCGCCTGCGTTGTCGGTGCGTCCAGGAGGAAAGAAACAGAGGGGAGGTGGACCGTCGCCGTCCCGTGAAGCGCTGGCACCACGCGTCACCCTGCAGCTGTCCTTCATGGAAATCTACAATGAGCAGGTGCGCGACCTGCTGAAGCAACGGCCCAAGAACGCGCTGCTGCGGTACAAGAGCCGCTTTGACACCAAGGACATCGACAGCGACGAGTACCGCACGCTGAAGGTGCGCCACCACCCATCGAAGGGAATCTACGTGGACGGCTTGACAAGCGTGCCCGTGCGCACTTGGGATGAGTGCGAGGCGTACCTGCAGGCCGGCAACGCGTTGCGCACGCAGTGCAGTACGGCGATGAATGCAAAGTCGAGCCGCTCGCACGCCATCTTCCAACTGCAGGTCACTCAGCGCGAGAGCACCGGCGGTCGCGTGCGCGGGAAAGAGGTGGCCTTGGAGACGTTCAGTAAGATCAACTTGATCGACCTCGCCGGCAGCGAGCGCAACACGCAGTCCAAGACCACGGGTAAACACCTCGCCGAGGCGAACAGCATCAACGCTTCTCTGTCCACGCTGCGCCGCGTGCTGGACGGCCTGATTAGCAACCGTGGAAACAGCGACAGCCACAACGGCACCTTGGCATCGAGCCAGCACCACCTGCACAAGAGCAAGAAACAGGTGGTGATTCCCTACCGAGAGAGCCTGCTGACCTATGTCTTGTCCGACAACCTTGGCGGCAACAGCTTTACGGTGATGTGCGCGAACGTCTCGCCGTGCGCGGCGAGTGCCGCCGAGACGGAGTCCACGCTGCGGTACGCGATGCTGGCCCGCGCCGTGGTCAACCACGCGAGGCTGAACGAAACCCCGGCCGCCCGCGTCATACGGGAGATGAAGGATCAGATGAAGGCGATGCGGGCGGCGCTGCGCAGTGCGCCAGACCCGTCGCACGTGGCCGAGCTTCAGGAAGGCATCCGCCTGAGCGAGGAGCTGCTGCACGAGATGAAAGACCGCGAGGAGCTCTACGAGGCACAGCTGGAAACGCAGGCGGAGGAGGCAACGGCGCTGCGACAGGCGGTGGAAGCGCACCGAGAGCAAGAGGCGTACTGGCGCGAGGAGGCGCAGCGGCAGCAGCGGGAACTGGCCGAGACGCGCGCCGCCTTGCTGGAGGCGACACAGCGAGACAGTACCAACACTGACAGCAGCAACAGTAGACCTCCGAATACATCGTACGAGGACGATAGACGGATAACGACGCATCCACAAAATGGTCAGGTTTCTCTGCACAGGTATGCGCCAACGGAGAAGAGCGTGCGTCTCCCACAGCTGCCCCTCAACGGCCCTGGCAGCCCTCTTTCCACGCTTGCGGCTCTGCCAGCTAACACCACCACCACCGATACGCATTCCAGTTCCTTCGACTCAGAAAAGGAGGTGGCGACGACTTCGTCTCCCGACACACAGGATTGGCGATCCGGCCGTGGACGGGCCACACCGCTGTCCTTGATGGGACTGCGCGGCACTCACAAGATCGTGAACCCCGCCGCTGCCTCGAAGCGTGACATGTTGGACGGCCGCCTGCCGGCCCTCCTCGGTGCCCCAGCGAGTGCGCCGGAGAAGTTGGGTCAGAGCAGCCGCACGATTCCGAACGCAGGAAACGGAATAGCCGCCGCTGCCGCTGCCGCTGCCGCTGCCGAGACCCCAGACGGGCCGAGAGGACGCTCTTCCCAGAAGCAAACGTCAAATGGCACTGGTGCGCCGCGACCGCCGCTGTCATCGCCGGGAAACGTCAAAGCAACTTCCGGCAAGCGGGCAGTCGCCGTACCGACCTTGACGGCTGCCCACAACAACACCAGCTGGGAAGAGGATGGAAGCGCCGCCGCAGCCGGCCGCAACAACGGCGGCCCCCACACGCCGTCCGTCTACCAAACAGAGGAGTTTCTGACCCGCAGCGCCGGGTCAGAGGCGATGAGCCGCGTGCTGGAGGCGGAGGCGTCTGCCCCATCTGTTGGCAAGGATCCGATGCCACTGCCTGACGCCAGCGACGATGCAGAACATGTAGGGATCCGCAGCGCAGCGGTGAAAGGTCCCCACAACGCGTCGCCCAAGCACCTTCTTGCCTCCACTTGCAAAGCGGGCATGCACTCCTCGAGTCGGCGTCCACTTGAGCTACAAGAGTTGCTGGACATGCAGAGCGCCGGCGACCATCCTCGCAGCTCCGACAGTGGTGGACTCGCGAACTGTCTGGAGATCGAGGCGGTGGCGCTCACAGCGGCAGCGGCGACGGCGGGCACGACCGCGACGGTCACCCCCGTAAAGCAAGCGTGGCCCACACACTCGCCCGGCGTTGCCATGGCGCGTCAGCTGCAGGCGAAGCGCGACCGCCGGCGAAGCTCGCAGCTGGCTGTCGCGGAAGCCACGAAGAAGTCGAAAAAGAAAAAGAGCCACAGCAGCGAGGCACCCGCCAGGCATCCGCCGGCCGCAGCAGAGCATCACGCTCCGCAGAGTCGTCTCGGGAAGCAACCAACACAAGAAGCATCGGACGAAGAGGAGGCAGCCCGCTCGCTAGGGTCGAACCTGACCCGCAGCAACCAAGGCGACGAGGGCTTGACAGAGATGCACTCCCTCACGCATGACGACCGCGGAGACGACGAAGAGGACGTTTTCGAGCACCGCCGCGACGACGCGGACCTGGAAGACAGACGGTACAAAGCGCACGAGGTGTGTCACTGAGTCGCTGTGCGTCATCTGTGTTGGTGCCGTGGATGTTGCTCTCGTTGCTTTGGAAACGTGGTTGCTGGAAAAAAAAAATACGAAGAGGGACTCTCTTGAACGTTTCCAACTCTGACCTTCCGTTCTCCTTTATTAACGCTTGCCCGGGGAAACTCTGTGAGATTATGACGTTTATGGCATCCGCAGATGCGTTTGCTTGTATTTCTATCCTTTTTTTTTCTTCTTTCTTAATTTGCCTCTTCCTTTAATCGCATGTACAGTAGGATAACAGTCGGCGCTGTGGCTCTCGCAAATCGAGCTCTCTCGACTTTTTTGTTGTTGTTGCCACGCGTGTATGGTCATGACTTTCTTCTAATTGCACTTCTCTTGCTCTTCCGTCACCAATCCTCTCTTTTCCTTTTCTCCTTTGTTGGGTTTTTTTTTGTTGTTGTTGTTCTGCTGTCTCGCTCTCTCCCTCTAACTCTTGGACGTTGAAGCGCACCGACATTCTTCTGTGGTGGAACCTTCTCCCTTATCTTCGTTTTGCTTGACACCGTGCGCCAGTCCGGTCCTCCTCTGCCGCCAAACCCCCCAATGCTCTCTCTTTCTTTCTCCATGGCTTCTTTGTGCGTTTGTTTGTTCCTTTGTTGACGTTGGGTAAAAATCCATCCATACGCCACCCGCTTCTCTTCGTTTGCTTTGTTCGTTTGTTTCTGTCACCTCTTTTTCTTTCTTTCTTCGTTTCCACCTGTTGTTGTCGACAGTGTCGTATCACATCGAATAATGGCCAACAGCGCTATAACCACGATGACTGCTTTGAAGATGAATTTAAAAAAAAAAAGAACGTCCTACAATGCGGGGGAACGATGCGTGACATGACATCCAACGCGTACAACTTCGCGTACGACTACAAACGTCATGTTGTTGATATCATCGTTGCTGTTTTCTCTCACTTTCTTTTTCTTCGTGTGACGCACTGCGGCATCTCCTTGTCCGTTTGCGCCATCTCCCACTGCACGCCAGCTTCACGAGCAACCCCGTCCCCACCCAGCCACGAGGAAACATACTACCCGGCTCTCCGTTCTCATCACATTTCACGAACCACCTATCCGTCACACCCACACCCAAACCCGCACCCGCACTTTCCACAAAGAGTCACCATGGATCTCGACGCCTTCCTCGCCAAGAACACAAAGAAGGGCTCCAAGAAGGCGGCCAAGGTGAAGGCGAGCGACGACGCCGCGCTGGGCGGCTTCGGCCTCGACGTTGCCCCGGCCGGCACCGCGACGGCGAAGCCCGTGGCGGTGCCGAAGACGCCCGTGAGCGGAGCAGCCTCGCCAACGCCGCAGGCGGACAAGGCAGACAAGCCGGACAAGCCGGTCGTCGCGCCGGTAGTGGCCGTCAGCCTGACCTCCGCCAGCACCGCGAAGGCGGCCAAGACGTGGGATGCGGTGAAGTCCGAGCAGGACCAGCGCCGGCAGGAGGAGGAGGCCGCCGCCGCCGAGGAGAAGGCGAAGGCCGAGAAAGAAGCGGCGGAGAAAGCGGCCGCGGCTGCGGAGCTGGGGGAGGATGCGGCTGAGGAAAGTGAAAAGGCGGAGGCGAAGCCCGCCAAGTTCGTGGCGCGCGGCCACCGCAACGCCACCGGCGCCGTTGGCGAGACGGGTAGCCCGACCAATTTGAAGGGCCGCCTCGGCACCAGCCGCTCGCAGGGCATCAGTATGGATAATTTGCCCACGCTGGAGGAGACTTTTGGCAACGCGAAGAAATCTGCGCCATCGCCGAAGCCCGCGGAGGAGGCGCCAAGCAGCAACAACGCCGGCGCCGCTGAAGCGACGCCGACGACGCCAAGCACCGACAACGGCACGAAGGAGGAGGCCCCGGCAGCCCCAGCTGCCCCAGCCGCCCCAGCGGCTCCCTCCACCGGTGCGTACCGCCCGCCAGCGAGCACCACCATTGGCGAGGCCTACAAGCCACCGGCGGCCACCGCGGGTGCCTACAAGCCCCCAGCGTCCTCTGGCTCCGCTGGCGCCTACAAACCGTCGGCCGCGTCTGGTGAGGCCTTCAAGCCTTCCACCGGTGCCTACCGCCCTCCCGCGTCCTCCGGCGCCGGTGCCTACCGCCCGCCGGCCTCCGCCGGTGAAGCGTTCAGGCCATCGGCGCGTGCGGAGGGCGAGGCCAGCAACACGGGTGCCTACAAGCCCCCGGCGCCATCGGGTGAGGCGTACAAGCCGTCGCCGGCGGTTGGCTCTCCCACGAGCTCGGCTGGTGCCTACAAACCTCCGGCGTCCTCTGGCTCCGCTGGCGCCTACAAGCCGTCGGCCGCGTCCGGTGAGGCCTTCAAGCCTTCCGCCGGTGCCTACCGCCCTCCCGCGTCCTCCGGCGCCGGTGCCTACCGTCCGCCGACCTCCGCCGGTGCGGGTGCCTACAAGCCGCCGGGCTCCTCCAGTGCCGGGGCGTACAAGCCGCCGAGCAAGCGCGATGGCGCGAGCGCTTAAACATCGTGTCATCTCTCATTTCTGCAATGAGGCAGCGGGTGGGCTCGACAGAGGGACACGCCTGTGACGCCAGCGGTGGAAGTACCTGTTTTGTGGCACCGCATGGCATGGTGTACTGCACCGGCGCGTTGGGTAGGCCGGCCTCTTGCCCGCTGCACGTTTGATGTATAGGCGAAGCGTCGGAGTGTGGTTGCCTGGATCGTTTCCTTTCTGCATGAAGGGCAGGGTCGACTGCGCGGCGTGCGTGCTCAGATACGCCCTTCGGCGCTGCAGAGAAGAAGGCAAACCAGCAAACTCACTGCATCCTACATATTCGCTTACCTCTTCTTTTCTTGGTCCGCCCGACTCTAAACCCCTAAAAAAACAAACAAAAAGAACTTAAACAGCGCAGAAATATATAGACAGTAGTGTTACTAATGTTTCTAACTTTTTTTTTTTCGCTGGAGCAATGCCGCATTGCCAAGCATTTTTGTGTGTGTGTGTGTGTGTGTGTGTGTGTGTGAGCTGCAATGACTCAAATGGGATGTGTCGGTGGGTGCTCTCTTTTCTTGCCGTGTCTGCGGGGGCTTCAGCTGTTGTGGCTGTTCTTGTCCGTGTTACGTTGTCAGTACCATAACGATAACAACAGCGAAACCAAAAAAAAGAAAAAATGTGGATAGTGTTTATTTACAGGCATGCGTGATCTGTTCTTTTTTTCTTCTTCTTCTTCTTTCGTTCCTTTTAACCGCTGACAGATAGAAAATGAGAAAGAAAATGACAATAGAGAACGGGCGCGGCGGTACTCGACGTTCAACTCATCTGAGTGCAGGTTCCACGGGGCGCCTCTGTGGCGAGAGGCTTGTCACACTTGTTGAGAGCACAATCATTTGAACAAAAAAAAAAGTAGGTGTCCGTCGTGCTGTTGTGCGCTCTGTCAGCGTGCGGCATCCCCGCAGCGCGACCGTGACAAAAGTGACTTCCGTTACACGCAAAAAAAAAAAAAAAGTGTGCAAAAGTTGCTTCATTTTTTTTTCTTTTCTGCGAAGGTTATGGAACGCGACCGCACCACGTAAGACAGCAACGGACGGTGCGACGTAGCCTTGAAGGAAGTCTTGGATGGCTTTGCGCTGGTCAAATGAGGGCGTATTTCATTTTCCTGCCTCCTCCCTCCCTTTCTCCTCCTCCTCTCTCTTCGTTCCTCTTTTTTCTTTTTTTTTTCTCTGTAGTACACTGAGGATTTGCGCCGCTTGCCTCCGCAGGGAACACAACTCGATCTAGTCGTCGTTGCTTTGCCTGGAAGAAAAAAGAAAAAAAGTCCCGCCGCGCTCGTGCTGTTCTCTTCCGCAACCATCTCTTTTTTTGTTTGTTTGTTTTGCGTTTCTTTTCTTCTTTCCTCTCCTTCGTTGTACAGCATTCTCCTCCTCCTGTGAATAACGGTCGAACCTCTCTTAGCCTATTTTTCTACTACTCTCTCTCTCTTTGAACATCTACACAAACACCATACAAACAGTCGGTGCTGGCAAGGCTGTTACAGTTGTACCAAATCCTCCCTTGCGTTTCTTTGCGTGCTTTTTTTTTTGTCTTTTCTGTGTTCTCCATGTGTCTCCTGCCTGCTGACGGGCTTGTTTCTGAATTGTAGGGTAATCACGCACTCTCTTTCCTCTTGAATACATTTGTCTTCTCTTCTGACATTTACGTGTGCGCAGCGTTAATTTGGCGTCTGTCAAGTATCTGAAAAAGAAAAGAAAAGAAGGAATGGTGGAAACGGCTGTGGTGATTGATCTCTGACTCTCCTTCTTTTTTTTCTTTTTTTCTTTGTTTTTCTAGGCAGGCGTACCACGTGTGACGATAACCCTTGTTCCACTGCCTCGCACCAATAAGAGCCACAGCAACAACAACCGAATTCATTTTCACACGTACATACACGTACACACATACACACTCATGTATGGGAAGCGCGACGTAGAGGCCACCGCGGCAACGCCGTCCGCACCAGTCGCCTTGTCTAACGTGATCCGTTGGTATGTACAACGGCGGCGGCAGCGCCATCGCCTCCACGAATGCACGAAAAGCACCGAAGCAGTGGAAAACCAGCATGAGGATGTCGTGAACGCAGACGGAGAAAAAGCTGCGGATGATGCAGAAGAGGAGCTGCGCGTCATTGCAGCGGCGCAGGAGTCAGAGGCGGCGTTGCTGCGCTGCTTGTTGCACGTCCAGCTGAACCCGCAGGCGGTGCCGTGTCAGCCGGCGCTATGGCGCGACCTTTACGTCTTGTCTGGTGTCGGAGACGGAAAAGACAGTCACCCGCTGCCTTCATCACCGTCCTCCGCACCAGCTACCCCTGCCGGAGCTCCAGGCAGTGGTGGCCGCGATGGAAAGCAGCTATCATCGAGGAGTCACCACAAGACAGAGTGGGGACAAAGAGCGCGCAACCGCTCCGTTTCGTTATCTCCGCGTGACCTTTCCATCCGCGGTGCTGCAGCGACGCCTGAGAAAGTGGGGACACATCTGGCAACGACGGCATCGCAGGACTCGGCAGAGCCGTCTTCCCCACCACCACGGCCGCCGCCGGGTGCCACGCCATTCGTTTCATCATCATCACCGCCACCACCACCACCACCGCCGGTGTCCAACGACAACAACCAACGCCAGGGCAACGACGCACTGGGCAGCGAGGAAGCCCGCATCCCCCCAGCAGCGCCGCCCTCGCCGTCAAGCGGAGCGAAGGCAAAAGCGTTGCACTATCCGTACCCGTATCACGAGACGCCGTCGCCGCGGGTGCGTCACTGGCACTCGCAGTCAGCGCGCTCGCCTGCCGAGAGGCGTCGGCGGACAAAAAATGCCGCGGTGACTGATGCTGCTGCTGATGCTGCTGCTGATGCTGTTGCCGCTGAGACGGAGTGTGTGCCGTTCACAAAGATCGCAGGCGAGGTAACCGCTAGAGGGCCCGATGCGGTAGCCGAAGAGAAAGAAAAAATGAAGGAGCCGACGACACGCGCGCGGCTACGGAGAAATCACCCCGAGGGCAAAGAGGCGTCTGGCACGCACGACGAAGCAAACACCGAAGCTTTGGTGTCAATGCGCACCCGCGGCGGCTCCGTGCGGCCGCTGTTGCCACGGGAGATCGAAGCAGCCCTCCGCTCCTGGCCCTCTCGTGTGCTGCAGTACACTCTCACCCATCGTCAGACGGAAGGAGCCCTGCGTGCATGTCACGTCGCCGCAGAGGCGGTACCATATCCGCCCTCGACACTGCCCAGGCCGCGGGAAGGAGAGACAATGACGGAGCCGATCGGCGGTGCCGAGCCACCACAGGAAAGCAGGACCTCACCCGCGGACGAAGAAGCACACGCCGACGCGCTACAGCAAGGCGAAAAGGAAGACGTGATGGTGCGTGGCTTGATGGAACGTCTGTACGACGTGCTGCAGCACACGTACGTATCATCCAGCAACGTAGCGGACACCACGACCGTGGAGGGGGAATCGAAGATGTCGCATGGTGACGACACTACGGCTGCTGCATCGTCATCATCCATTACAATGATCCCTTTCCCGTCGTTCGCTCGCTTTTACCTGACACAATACACGGAGAGAGGAGCCGGACAGCGTGACGACGCGGTACAAGTCTTCTTGGCCAAGTTGACCGACACACTCGTTACGGCTGCCGCTGTGATGGCGCCGGCAGACGGGGAGGACTTTGAAGGAGAAAACGGGAGTGCCTCCGACGCGGCAAGCGACGCAAAGTTTGGAAACGGAGCAGCAGCAGCGGACTACAAAGCAGACGCACCACTTGCACTCACCGGCGACATGGTGACGGATATCCAACTGCTGTTGCGGTACACGCCCATCGTCGTCGCAGCACGCAACGAAGCAGTAGTGGCAGAGACAGCGGCAGTGCCTCTGCCGCACCAGTCTTCTCCCAACGCTTCTCACACTGAGGATAGCCAAGCAGCAACAACGCGTCCGCATCAGCGCGTCCCTCCTGAGAAGAAGCACACAGTAAACTCCCTGACGGCACTTCAGCGAGTGCTGTGCCGTCTGCTACGTATGTCCCCTTCTCACGCCAACTCCACCCTGTGTACCACACCGCTGGTGGTCGGCGTGCTGCGCCGCTACGCGCCTGCAAAGGTCATTGTGGGCCGTGAGACAAGCCACGAGCGCGAAGGCGGCGCCACTGCCAAGAACGACCTTCGCGTGCGACTGCTTCCCGCGTCGGAGTACATGGCAGCCGTCCGCCTGTCAGACGTCGGAGATTGGAACGCGTTGTCAGACGCACCTTCGCTGTCGACGCCCATGTTTTACAATGCCATGATGGTGGAAGTCACGGGCGACGACACGGTGCATACCGCCGACGCGACGCTGAATCACGTGCCATCCGCGCAGGAGGACGACATTGTGTCGTTGGAGGAGGAAAAGACGGCCAAGACGGTGTACAGCACCGCAGTGCCAGAAGCACTGCGTCGGCCGGGTCACTCAACGACGGCGAAGCACCGCCACGATAAGTCAGAGAGCGGTAGCAGCGGTCTCGGCGGCAGCTCCCTCTCTGCCAAGACGTCCTCCATTTTTTTACGTCCTAAAGACACCATGCATGGCCCGCATGCGGCACAGCGTGTGTGTCTCTCACGCCAAGAGAGCGCGATGTGGCGGCAGCTGTTGGCCATGGCTCAGTTTGTGCACGTCTGCGGCACCCCAGCGCAGGTGGAGACGACGAGCCGCTACGTCGCACTGGCCATTCGCCATCGACGAGAGGGACGCCAGCAGCCACAGCTACATCCTCAGCTGCAGGCTGCATCGCTGCCGTCACTTGCAGAGAGCGCCGTGGTGACCTCCGTTCCCGCCTTCTTCTTCACGCTGACGGAACTACCAGAGGCATCGCGGAATGGGGTAGATGTGAGGGCGGCGGCGAGGCGCACGCTGCTGTTTGACGATGCCGCGGAGGAGGAAGACACCGAAGAGAAGGCCACGAAAGACGGGAATCCTCTTCACCACTCGAGAAAGCAACGCACGAAACCGCCAGAAACAAACCGGCGAGAGACGAACAACAGCGCATCTGAAACAACGGCCGCTGCCCCTTCTCCTTCTCCTCTGCCAGCGACGTCGCAACGCCGTGGCTTGTTTGCCGGCGGATCTGGTCTCGGACTGCGTGCCATACTTGGCTGGCACGGAGGCAACGCCAACGCTGCCACGACGATACCAGCAGCCGCACCGATGCAACCAACGAAACAACAACAGCAGCTCCTCCGCAACGTTCCTTCACCGGAGCCGACGGCAGCCGCGGTACCGGAGACACCTACCCCGTCGTCATCTCCCCTGACATCTCCTTTGTGCTCCACGCACACCGCCGCTGGGACTACAGACGAGGAGGAGCGGTTGATGCAGTGGATGCAGGATACCCTCATTCCCGTCTTTTACGAGACAGCTGTGACGTGCGATGAGGCAGCGGAAGCGGAGTCCGAAGACGAAGAAGCAAAGGAGAATACAGAAGGGCAGGGAAGCAGCCGGAGCTGCAGCAGCCCGCCTACGCGCCGCCCACGATACCGCCTGCGCCGTCAGCGTGTCCTGTTAGGACGTGTACAGGCAATCACGGCCGCCATGGTGCGTCATTGTCACGAAGACGCTCAGGCACTCTCTGACTCTACGGAGTTTGTTCCCGAGGGGGCATCCGTAAACGAGGACACTTCACAGGAAAACAAAAAGCACACGTCACACGACGCTCGCCCCACAGAAGCGCAGCTCATCTCGTACCTCTTACTACATCAGCTCTTCTTTGACCCGGATGGAGCGACGACGAGATTCAACGACACGACGGCGACACCGCCTCCTCCGTTCACGTCTACACCGCTCGCGCCGCCGCCGCCGTTTCCAAGCACGACTCTTGCCGCGGCTGCAGCAAACTCTTCTGGACGGCGACGCTCTCACTCCGCCCCTACTTCTCCCTCCGCTACAGCGGCAACAGCACACGTCGACGATGGCGCCGCTGCGCGAGTAAAAGAAGGCTATCCTGCCGAAAGCTCTTTGAGGATGCCCGCCCCCTTCGCACAAGCGCAGCTGCCACGACGCGCCGCCTCTGCTTCACCAGATCGATCCTGCAAAGACGAAAGAAAACAGCAGCAGCAGCGCCGCGTAAGCTTCCAGGTAGAGGAGGGAGAAGGCGAGGACGCGACTTTGCCACCAGCAGCGACAACATCGTCGTCGCTTCTCTCGATGCAGGCTGTGGTGGCACACCGCACGGCGGTACATGCGAAAGATTACTGTGCGGCAGAGAAATCCACGGGCCAGCACACCGATCCAGCGGCATTGACGCTTCTGTCCCCCAAGAGCATCCTCAAGTCTGGCCGCCGCTACAAGGCGGAGAAGCTGCTGCGCAGCAGTGCACCGGCGTCGTCGGTGGTGCCTTTTCGTAGTTTTCTGCTGTGGCGTTGTCTGGCCGCCGAGGTGCTGGTGCCAAACACGGCAGTGACGCTTCCCGAAGTCGAAGCACATAGCTGGCCGACGGCCTCCATGGCGGATCTGTCTTTGACGTTGCAGGTCACCTCGCGCATCTATCTGCAGCAGACGCAGCGACTCGCCGCGCGGGTTGCCACTGATGTGGCGACGGCGCTCTTGCTGGCCGGCTTCCAGGCGGAGCAGTTCGCCTGCTACGCGCAGCTGCGCGAACAGCGGTCAGAGCGAGTGCGAGACCCGCGGCATCGCGGTACTGCAGAACCTGAAGGGGCGGCGCCGCAGACACGAGAAGGCAATGAGACCTGTACAGCAACGAAGATGAGAAAAAAGGGAGAGCAGGACGATGACGGTATCGCTGAGCCTTCTCCTGCCAAGCAGACTTCACCGCACAAGAAGTGGTCTCTCAGTTGCGACGACATCTTGCCGCTGGCCATGCACGCCGCCCAGGAGTTTGTGCGGGCGGCGTTGGCGCCGGTGCTCAGCCACGCCGATGTGCCGCCGCATCTGCGGAGCGTGATGGGTGACAAGGACGTGGCCGCCTTCATGGACCTGCCGTCCGGGGAGGAGGAGGAGGAGGAAGAGGAAGAGGAAGAGAGCCCCGACGACAGAGAAGTGGCACACGTAAGTGATAGCCACGCCGATGCAGCAGCGGCACATGCAGAGACTGACACAGTGGGTGATACGCCGCAGCAACACCGAGGGGACGGTGTTCTTAGCAACGGCGGCAGCACCTCTGCTCTCACGCCATACCTTTCCACGGAGGTGCAACAGCGGTTCCAGCTCGCGTCTGCCTTCACGCTCGCGCGCGTCCGTCAGGAGGTACTGGAGAGCGTGACGCGTCCACTGGATCTCGCCGTGCGGCGTCTCGCCTGGAGTTTGGCTCGCCACCGCCTGCACGCCATGTGTCAGCCCTTTGCGGCGCTCTGGAACGACACGCAAACGCTTGGCCTGGTGCACTCCGTTCTCTCCCCCGCGGCGCTGTCGACGCCTCCTTCCGGCGCATCTTTGCACAGCAGCGAAGGACAGACACGACGGTGCCGCACAGAGGCGGGGCAGCGCCTGTGGCGGTTGGTGTGCCAGTGTCTGAAGCTTTATGACGAGTGCTTGTTGTTGCCGCACCTCCGCACAATAGCCGGCGCGCCACAAACCGTGACGCTACACTATGCAGAAGAGACGAAGCAGAGGAGCGAAACGGCGGAAGTGAAGCAAGGAGAGGTGAGGAAAGGAGAGGAGCTGCCGACGGCACAGGGCTGGTACACGTCCCCTGTAACACCGCGTCATCACTTCCACGCGGCACCGCAGCAGCAACCGCAGCATCTGCAGAGTCCGTCGCAACACCCCTTCGCGGCGTGGAACGCGGGCCGCGTGGACGTCGATGACGCCTTCGACCTTCACAGCTTTGTCGGCTTGAAGCGGCGGTCGATGCGGCTGAGCGGCAGCGGCAGTGGCAGTGGCTTAGGAGCTTCGCCCGGTGATGCGCGGAAGATGAGCGACCTCGCGGCGGCCGTCGTGGCGGCGTCGCACTCCGCCTCTTCGCATGTGCCGCCCGCTCCGGTGTTTCAGCCTCTCTCTACCCGCATCGAGGTGCCCATGTCGTCCTTTTCCTTTTCGCGGCACGCACAACTCGGCGGTAATCCGTCATCGCCGCCATTCCGGCGATCTTCGTTCATCCCGCGCAGCAGCAGCGGCGGCGGCAGTGCCAATGCCGTTACGAGTGAAGGAGAGGCAGCAGTGGCAGTGGCAGCACCAGCGCCTGTGCTCAGTGGTCCCCCTCCGCTCCCTGCCTTCGTCGAGGGGTCGCCACCGCACCCCCACGTCGCCTCGCACGTGCCGCGCAGCCTCTCCACTTCCAGCCATCACAAAGGGGAGGCGCTGCGGTGCTACAGTTTCCTCACGCTGTCCTCCGACACGTTGAGCACGCAGCCGCGACGGCCGAAGCAGAGCGAGCTGGACGTGCCACCGGCCATGGCCACGGTAGCAGCACCCACACACGGAGAAGATCAAAGGACAGGGGATCCACCGGAGCAGCAAGAAGAGGAGAGTGCTGCTAAAAGAGGAGCAGCGTCTATGCCGGCGTGTGTGCGTCACGGCGACGTCGTGGAGAGTCGCCTGCTCTGCCCTTTTGTTCGAGAGGCAAAGCAGGTGGTAATTGCGTCGTTTCTGAAACACTGGGTGCTGCCGCGGTTGGCGCAACTTGCCGACGGGGATGGCGAGTCACTCTCCGCTCAAGATAGTGAGTCCAACGCGCCAGCGGCGACCGCTGGCACTGCCACGACCGCTCCAACGCCCCTATCAACGGTGAACCGGTCCATTGAGGGAGAGGCGACACTCTCGGCTAACGAGCAGCGTATTATGGTGGTGCGGGTGGCGGACTGCAACGTGGCCGTCTCGCCAAGCCTGTCCCCGCTGTACTTGTCCGTGGGCTCGTTGAGTGCGGCGCAGGTGGTGACCGAGAACGCGGAGTTGCAGGCACGACTGCACCGCTCTCAAGCGGTGGTGGAGGAAGTGCAGCGTGCCTGCCGCGGGCTGCACCGTGCCGCGAAGCAGTATGAACTCGCCTTGCTCTTGCAGACAGAGCCGGCACCTACCGCGGCAGCCTCGGAAGACCACAACAAGACGGAGGACGAAACAGGGGAGCAAGACGCAGCAACACGGAGAAACGATCCTGAAGACGCAACATCGCCACCAGTGGCACCTCGCTCCGTGTCCTCCGGCAGCCAGCATCACCACCCGCTGAACAGCTCCCGCGACGCGTCCTCTACTCTCCTCTCCCTGCCCAACGGTGCAGAGCACAGCACGACGGCCGCAACGACTAGAACCGCGACCGCGACAAGCCCCGCCCTTACGTTCCTCCGCCAAGCTCAAGAAAGCCGGGAGACGATCGTGAGCCTGTGTCACCGCATGACGCAGCTGCTCTCCGTGAAGTCCGTGCCGGATCACAATGGCCAGAGCTGTTTGCTGGCCCCGCGTCAACACCCGTTGTTGCGTCAGCGTCGCGGGATGGAGCCGCCGCACCGGCTTGGCGCGCTCCCGCTGCCGCAGCAGCACTCATCGGTGATGGGCCTCGTGTCTCTGACGTCCTCCTCCACCGCCCTGGGCTCTTTGAGCCAGGGCATACAAGGCCCACCCTGCCCAACGCCTCCGGATGCGTCCTTGCTGGGGACAAGCCGCCCGACGTCCACGACACACCCGCACGGCCGTCGTCGCCGCCGTGGTTCGTCGATGCAAGAGAGTCAAGAGCCCTCCCAACTCTTCACCCCGCTCGGGCCAGGCCTCGCGCGGCAAAGCAGCGAGGCGTACACGCTCGCCTCACTACCCGCGACACTCTTCAACGCGCCGTCCAGTACGTTCACATTCTCCTCCATGGCACTGGGGCCAAATGGTGAGGCTCCGCCCATGGAGGGGAGCGTGCTGGTGGCGGTGTCGTCGACGGCCCCGTTAACCGGCGTGCCACGGCCGGCAAGCGCGCGCAGAAGCAGCAGCAGCAGCAGCTGCACCACCATCAGCAGCGCCAACACAGTGGAGACAGAGAAGAGCAGAGAAGGCACATTGATGCCCCCAGCTGTCATTGCTACTGCTGTTGCTGTTGCTGCCACCGCTGCCACTATGGCGGTTGGTGTTGGGTCGACGCTGCTCTCGGCTGCGCCTCCGGCTGCCCCTGTCTCTTCTGCCTCTTCTTCTTCTTTTCTGCGTTCCTCGGCGCCGTCGTCGCTTGGGACGATATCGCTGCCGTGGCTGCGGGCAGAAGCGCGGAAAGAGAGCGGCGCAGCGGACAGCTGCGAAGAGGCACAGCCGCAGCAAGCGGACTCTGCCTACACCGCGCAACACGAGCGTTCGGCGACGCAGGCACAAGCAAGCGGCCTTGATTATGGCGACGCTGTGCGTGAGGTGGACGGGCTGGTGGTGCGTGCCGATGTGGCACCAGAGACACATGGCACAAGCACAGACGTGCTGCCACGGAAACACACGATTGACGACGGCACGCAGACAGCGGTTGTGGAGACCGTTGGAGGTCTGGCAGTGTCAATGCCGCAGCTGTCACCGTCCGCGCTGCGCAGCACACGTCGCCCACGCGTGCAGGAGCGCAAAGAATCAGTGGTGTCTTCGGTGTCTACCTCACTCAACAGCCACGAGTTTTCCGAGGAGGAACCGGAAAAGACAACCGAAGGGCAGGAGCCACCGCACCCGCACGGCAACCAGTCCTTGTCGTGCCCGTCGCTCTCCCTTACCGCCGTCATATCCCCCTTCTTCAACGTGCACCGCCGCTTATCCGGTACCCTGAAAGGAGAGGAAAAGGGGGAAGCATCGGGCACCCATCGTCCTCTGCCCTCCTCCCCGCCGCCCGCACCGCCCGTGAACCGCCAAATATCCCTCCCATCTCCCTCCCTTGCCTCGGCGCCGTCCCCGCCGCGGTCCGTCGGTGACGAGGGAAGACCGGGGAAAGAAAAGAAAGAAAGAGAAAAAGCGAGCGAGGGGCACACGGAGGCGCTGATGGCGACGCCTGTCGACGGACGCACGGAGGTGGCGGAGAGAGAGGGCGGCGGCGACGATGAAACGCGAGGGATCGATGCACCAACTGAGGTGACAGCACAAGAGCGCGAGCTGGAGAACAGAGAGCTGGATGGAAGTGCGACAGCAAACGCTGCACCGGCATCCGCATTCCAGCCCTCAGCGTCATCACCGTCAGTGGCGCCGGCCTGGCGAGAGCGAACCCCACTGCGCGCCAACGAAGCGGCCGTGACAGCCTTGGCCGACCTGCAGCAGCGCCTCTCCGGCTCAAACCACACCATCGCGGCGCTGCGCCAGCAACTCGCCCAAGCAGAGACGGAAGTCCGTATGCGGGACATCGGGATCCGAAACCTCCAACAGCAGTTGGCGGCGGCGCAGCACGCCTTAAACGCCATGCGAGCCGCACAGGAGGCGGAGCTGGAGAAGTTACAGCTGGCGCCACCGCCACCGCTGGCACCGCTGCGTACGTGTGTGGGTGTAAACACCGTGGAGGAGGTCGGCCCGACTTTCGAGTCGACGGCGCAGCACGCTCAAACACCTCCGGCTGACGCGGCGGCGCTGCTCTCTCCCTCGCTGTCCTCGACGCCTCTGAAGGAAGGTCACGATATCACGCTGCCTTTCGATGCCCAAGAGTATGACGATGGAATTGAGGGTGAAAGAGTCAAGTTGCAGCATGTATCTCCTCCTGTGTGCACGTGCGAAAGATTGGATGCTGGCGTGCAGACAGCCACTTCCACTTCATGGACTCTCGGAGCACCCGCAACCGGTCTTTCTCTCCCTTCGCAAGCACCGCCCGAAGAGCGCGCAGCACTGCTCCTCGCCGCTCAGCCCTCCGTGGAGCACCGCATGCACGAGCTTGCCGCGGACCTGCGCAACGCCACCTTCCGCATGCAGCAGTGGAAGGCGCTGCTGGAGGCGGAGCGGCACGCGCGTGCGGTGCAGGTGGAACAGCTGCTGTTGCGTCTGGAAGTACAACAGCGACGCTCGCAGCGGCACCAGAGCCGAAGTCGCAGTTGCAGCCGCAGCCACAGCCGATCTCCCTTGGGCAGCGACGAGCCTGCGGCACCGTCCTCACCGGCGTCGGAGAGTGCACAAGCCGCTGAGCGGGAAGCGGACTCTGCGAAAGGCGTGCACGGTGCTGTTACTGCGGAAGAAGGTCTCTCAGCACCGACGCACCAGCAGCACGGCGGAGGGGAGCCGGAGGAGCAGGCGTGGCAGACACGACTCGAGCAGCAGTCCGAGGAGCTGGCGAGACGGGAGGGAGAAGTGCAGCAGCGCATTCAGGACGTCATGGTACGTCTGCACGCGATGGAAGCGCAAGTGAAGACAGAAGGGGAAAGGGCACCTCAGGAGACGGAGAAGCAAAAGGCGGCACACGAGAGGGAAGTACAGTCCTTACGCGAGCGTGTGGTGGCGTTGGAGGCGGCGCTGGAAGATGGGGTGCAGACGGCACAGCGTGCTGTGATGGCGTCTGCCCTTACAGAGGACACGCCGAGCCCCTCCAAGCACCGTCACGACGGCAGTGCCACCGAGGAAGAGGAAAGAGAGGGCTCGAAGAGAGACACACGTGGCGCGACATCGTCTTACGAGTGCCGGCAGCTAGCAGAGCGGCAGGCATTGGAAGACGCACTGGCAGAAGAGCGCCGTGCACACGCACGGGAGGCAGTCGCACACGCAGAAGAAATGAAGAAGCTCCAGGAGGCGCGCTCAATGCAACAAGCGGAGATTCAGGAGAGCGGCAGAGCCGTGGTGCGCGAAGAACACTCGCACATGCGCACCAAGACAGCGCTCGCCGCCCTGCACGCCTCTCTCGCCGCCGCGAAACACGCGCACAGCACCCAGGCAGCCCTCTACCAGCGCCTCACGGGAGCTTGGTGGGTCGCACGCGAGGCGGCGTTGCTGCACTGGGCCACGCAAGGCGGTGCGGTGCTGGAGGAGGCACGGCAGCGCTTGCAAGAGAGACGGGATGCGGAGCGCCGTAGTACGGTGCAGCACCTCCGGGATATGCTGGAAGAAGGCGAGACAGAAGTGCAGCAGCTGCGCGCAGACGTCCAAAGCGCAAAGCGCGAGGGGGCCAACGAACACGCTCTCCATCGTCAAGAGGTGGCCGCCCTCACACAGACGCTGTCAGCGATGGAGGTCGCGCACACCGCCCTGAAAGCCGAGCTCCGCGCTTACAAAACCCAAACTGCATCTCTCCAGCGCCGTGCCACGGCGTGGTGCACCGCCTATGAAGCCACCGCCCTGGACGGGTGGGAGGCGAAGCTCGCGCTGGCGCACGACACCTTTGCCACGAAGCAGCAGCAGATACATGAATACGATGAAGCAGCGTTGTCAGCGTCTCGCCAGGTTCAGACGGCTCACGAAGCACAACTTCAGACACTGCAGAAGGCACTCCAAGGCAGTACTCGAGACGAGGAAACGACACGAGAGGCATTGCTGTACGAACAGGCAGCACACGCTTCGGCCAACGCAGCCCTGGAAACTGCCCACGCGACGTCGGTGTCACTGCAACAAGCCCAGACGGCGCACAGCAAGCTGTATCGACGTCTCACCACCGCGTGGTGGACCGCGCGAGAGGCAACTGTTTTGGACTGGGCAGCGCAGCAGTCTCTCTTTTTCGACGAGGTGTGCTTGCAAGGGCAAGCGGCCGCTGACGCCCTGCGAAGTGGGATCGCACGTCAAGCCGCAGAGCTCGAAACGCTGCACCAAAACCTCCGCCGCACACAGCGGGCAGCAGAGGAGAAGGACGAGGCGCTTCGCCACGAATCGACAGCCCACGCCCGTGCATTAACCGCGTGGGAAGCCACGCAGTCTGCCACGGCGGCCGCGCAGCATCTCGAGCGAGCGCAGAACGCCGTCTTGCAACGCGACACCTCGGCGTGGTGGGCGGCGCGTACGTCGTGTGCGCAGGACTGGTTGGAGGCCAAAATTGCCTTGCTCTACACTGCGTTGCAGCAACTTCAGGCACGGCAGCACGCGGAGACGCAGGCCGCCGTCGTCGCCACACGGGACGCCGCCGTCGCTGCGGTGCAAGAAGACCTCAGAGCGGTGCGTCGCGCTGCAGCGGAGAGCATGCGTGTCCTTGAACAAGAGGAGGAAAGGCACACGAGCGCCATGGAGGCTCTGCAGGCCACAAAAGCCGCGAATGAGGTGCTGCGCTACGCACACCGTGCCCAAGAAGTTACGTATCACCGAGACACGACGCGGTGGTGGGCAAGGTATGAAGCTACCGCGTTGGCTTGGATGGAGGCAAAGATTACACTGCTGCAGCGTGTCTACGCACAAACGGCTCAGCAGCAGCAGCAGCACCAACAGCAGACGGTGGTGCAAGGCTTACTGCAGCACATGGCACTGGCAAGTTCGCCATTCGCGAGTCCAACACGAGGTGTGGTAGACATGAACCTTATCACGCCAACATCGAGCAGCCGCACATGGCAGCGCAGACAGGGTGAGGAGAGAAGAGAGAAAGATGAGGAGAATTACATGGAAAGTCATAATCAGAAAGCATCGTCACAGCTTCCTGCCAACGCGTTAGGGGCAGCGGTGGAGCCGGCGACCCCCTCCGTGTCCGTCGACGACCCGCTTGGTCTCCGCATGGAACTGCAGCGGTCCCAACGACGCCTGCGCGCGCTCGAAGAGCAGGTGCGCGAACTGGTAGCCGCGCACGCCACCGATCAGCAGGCACTCTCGACGCTGCAGGCACTACTCCAGGAAGCGTCATCCCATCGAGATATCAATGACACCTACAGATGGAACCGAGGCACACGAAGCGAATCGGTGCATGCAAACGACGGCGATGGACGACGTCGGTCTTCCGTGACCGCCGCCCTCGCCGTTGCCACGCCGTCGCGGACACCGCCACACGCGTGGGACGGAGGAGGGCAGAAAGGAGAAGCACCGGTGTCTGCTGTGGGAACACTTTCGTCCCCTTCCAGCGCTGCGAAGAGTCGTCGTCTGACCCCCGGGGAGTATCGACAACGGTTTGCTGGCATTTGAGAACGGTGGTAAAGAGGAAAGGAGAGGAGGTGATGGTTTGGCGAAGGATGCGATACATCTCGTTTGTGGACTTTTTCTCTCCTGCATCATTGACGATGTACTGCTCTGCTCACACAAAACGTTTCGAGCACACAGAAGAAAAAAAAAAATAGAGAGGTCTGCTCGGAACGTTTCTCTTGGCTGACGACCACGCAAGCACGACTCTGCAGCTCCAACACAGCCTCGATTCAGCAAGGTAGAAACGCTCCACTTCCGTTGCCTCACGCATCTTTTTGCTTCTCGTCCCCTCCTATCGTTATCGCCTTCCTTCCATTCGGAACCCGCCATACTGCCCCCCCCCCCTCGTCTACGTCTGCCATACTGCAGCCTCCCGTTTTCTGTTTGTTGGTTTCTTCCCCTTCCACGATGCTGCGGTCGGCCAACCCTGCCATCGCCAAGGCGCTGAAGCCGCTGCTGGACGGTCCAAAATTTGCCGTCGTGTTCTGCGGCAACCACCAGTACAAAGTCGCCCCAGGAGACGTCATCGCCGTACAGCGGCTCCGCGCTCCCATCGGGAGTCAGATTGCGCTCAAGAAGGTGCTGATGGTGGGCGGTCCGCGCTTCACGGCCGTGGGGCGTCCACTGCTCGAAAACGTGCGGGTGACGGCCGACGTTGAGGAGCAGAAACGGATGCGAAATGTTGTCTCGCTGTTTGCCACGCCGGGACGGCGCCGGATGCGGTGGGTGGACGCGGCGCACGCCGCCACGATTTTGCGCATTCGCGAGGTAGTCTATGCGCCTTTTGTAGTGGGCGAGCTGGACAAGTACGATGGCGTGCTGTTGAAGGCGTTCGATCCGGCCCAGCATCCGAACCCGGTCTTCCCGCCCAATGACGGCTATGACGTTCATTACAAGAAGGACTGGGATAAGGTGGAGGAGGCCTCGGCGTTTTTGGAGCTGTTGAGCGACGAAGCCGCGACGCCGGCGAGCCAGTAATTGCTTTTCCTTTTCTTCTTCCTCTCCCTTCTTCTCCTGAAGGCAAGCGTTGCCTTGTGTTGGTGGTGCGGTGTTGTTGTTGTCGTTGTTTTTGTGTGTGTGGGGGAGTGGGATTCTCGTGCTGTCGTTCGCTCTCTTGGCGTGCTCGCATTGCTCTTTACAACAACAACAACAAAAGGCTTCATAAAGTTTGAAGCGCGTCGAATGAAGCAGCTCGAACCGTGTAGACAGCTCTTAAGGAAACCGCTCACGCGACTAGTTCAAGGACTGCGTGAACGTGCCGGAACTGATCACGCGTGAGCCCGCATTCCCTGTGTCGGCTTATCCGGTTCCACGGAAACTTCTCTTGCTTGACTGCTACGCGGTTGCCTTCTCTTTCGTATGTTTTCTTCCCCTTCCCCCTCCACCTACCTACCTCTCAATCCCCGTCACAACAAACAGAAGTCGAAACTCTCATAATCTTCTTTTCTCTAATACGGTCTGACCGTGCACACGAGAATGATCACCGTCGCTTTCATCTCGAGGAGGAGGGGTGGCGCCGTCCTCACACTGCTGCTGCTGCTGCTGCTGCTGTCCTCTGTCGTGGCCGTGGCTGCGACAATCGCCGTGCCCGTCAACTCCCCTGCCGAACCCGCGCAGATGCATCTCGTGCGGAAGGTGGACCGCCACGACTGGCACCTCCTGGACGGCGACCAACTGATCCCGGCGACGACTACGAAGCAAGATGAGGCTAATATGAAAGACGTAGGCAGGACTCGCGCAGCCCCTCTCGCGACACCACCGGCACCTGTAATAGCAGTGGCGATGCAGCAGCTGCCTCGTAGCGACACCACCTTGGAAGTCAACGCCGAGGATGTAGCTCTGCCACCGATAAAGTTCAATCCTACAAGGGAAAGGGACTTCGTGCTGGCTGTTCACGTAGAGCGTCCTGTCGCATCGGATACCACCACTGTGTCGCCGCGGCACCAAAAGGAAATGGCGTCACTCGTGGCAGCGGAGAGCGTCGCCAAGATCGCCCTGCAGTCGCTGCGTCTCATCGTACACGTGGAGAGCCAGGAGAACCTAGCGGAGGAGATTGCCATGGTAGGCGGCAAAGCTGCGGCGGGGGCGGGGCAATGGAAAACGGCGGCGTTACCCGCGGCGCCGCAACACCACACCCCGCAAACACAGCGCCGCGGCCGTCCGTCCGTCTTATTGACGTTGCCACGCGAAGGCACGGGGCCAGCGGAGCGTCCAGCGCTGCCGCAGGTGAACATCGCCGAAGCAACACCGCCAAGCAGCAAAGAAAACGATGGAATGCTTCACCGGTGGCTGCAGCGACCCACCACGGTCAGCAAAAAGCCAGACGTCAGCGCTGCTGCTGTCGTCGCTACATCGAAACCCGCCTATACGGAGGAGAAGCTGCGTCGCCGCTGCGTCGTGGCGAACGGCCGGGCTGCACAGCCCGCGTTGCTCCGCGCGCTTTTGGATGGCACGCTGCAGACGGACTGCGTAGTGGTGGCCGCGGATGTGGGCAATGAAATTCCGAGTCACGAGAACAACGCCAAGGGTGCCGTGACGATCGTGTCGTTGTTTGTGTCGACGTTGTTTCTGGTGTTTGTCTTTGTGTTCTAAGGAGGGAGGAGGACGGTGTGCTGGTCCGCAAGGCACTCGTCGTTGTTGTTGTTTTTCCCTCTTCTTTTCTCTTGTCTTCTTTTTTTTTGTTTTTTTGCCGCTTGAACTTCATCTCCTTCTTATCATAAATTTTTTTTTTCGTGTTGTTGCTGTTCACCACCGTCTCAGGCCCCGTGCACTGTGTGCACATTCTGCAGGTGTCGGCTCACTCATTCACTCCATGCGGTGCTTTCTGTACATGTGTAATATTCCTCCGTACCTTTTTCTTCGTCTTCTTTTTTTTTGGACTGATGCGCCGTGTGCCGCGTAATCCATTCGTGTAGCGAATCACGATACCAACTGGGAGTACTGCTAGTATTTTGCTTCATTGTTCGCAGCGTCTCGCATGCCGCTCCAGGAGAGATATAAAAAAAGAAATTTTGCGGGTATGTGCACAGACGCGTCGTTGGATGGCTGGAGCTCCCCCACCCCCTCCTGTGACGCTACTCTGTGTGAGTATGTGCGTGTGTGTGTCTTCTATCTGGATGTACGTGTAATGAATTTTACGTACGCGCTTTTCTATATTGACGCCTTTCTGTTCTAGGGCTTCCGCGTGTTCCTTGATGCCCTTGCCTCTTCGTTTTTTTTTTCTCTATCTTTGCTCCTTCACGCATCGTCTGATGTTTGGCCTTGCGCGAAGGCTCTGGAAAGTCAAGAAACAGAAGGAAAGCGTCGAAGACGCATGCGACACGCGAGGGAACAGGGATCCCGTGACTCCGTCGCCATCGGTGTCGTTGGACAAGTGTCAAGCAACGTGGGGGGCACACTGACTTGCACAGCTTTGCCGCTGATTTGCACCTCTACTAACACTCGCGCGTATGTGTGAAGTGTTGTGTGTTGCCGTCCCCTTCACTTCTACCTTGCGATTCGCCTCTGCCCCGTGCCCTCTTCCTCTTCTCTGTGTTGGTTTGGATTGTTCTCCAGTTGTGAGAGGAGACGGTGGACTTTGAAAAGAAAAAAAAAAAAAGAGGTCCCACCACACACGCGCTTTCTCAGAGCACACCACATCAAGAGAAGCATTCTTCCTCATTAGGATAGCACATCGAATTCTCGGCGTTTGCTCTTAGGTTCTCATAGGACGCATCCCTTTTTTTATCGTTTTTAATCTTTGTTATTTCCGAACATCTGCATTTACACTGTGCTCCTTCCTCTTTAAACCGCGCTCTCCAGCACAACGCACCGCCCTTGCTTTCTCGGTAGGACAGTCTCTTCACTATATATATATATATTTTTTTTATATTTATATAATATTACGGAATTAACGTAACATACTTCTCAAGGAGACCCGCGACGTCATCCTCACCTATTCTTCTTCCTTTTTTTTTTCTCTCTTCTTCTTTCGAGCCGGCATACCTCGTCTTTACCTAGCATAGTTCGAAACAGCTCGAAGACGACGGTCCGACCAAACCCATCGTCAGCATGATGGACGGGCATGCTGTGAGCAGCAGTGACGCGGATACGGCGCCGCGCACACTCCTCCAAACAGCCACCGCCACTACCACCGCGGCCGTACCCTCTTTGAAGCCCCTCCATCATCCGCCCCTCACCGTCTCCGTGCTCTCCCCAACCGTTGCACCTGCCACCACCACCACCACTCCAACCTCTCAAATAAATGAAGAGGAAGAGGATGCCGTCTACGTGGCGTACCCTCGCCCGCCCACCATCCTACACGACATGCACGCCTTGCCTTTGATGCCTTCGACGGTCGGTCGACACAACGGCTTCCTACGCACGTACAAGGTGATCATCGTCGGCGAGGCTGGCGTCGGCAAGTCGAACCTCATGCACCGCTATTGCTACAACAAGTACGATCCGTTGTTGCCTTCCACGCTGGGGGCCGAGTTCTGCTCGCGCGAGGTGGACATCCCCTCCGGTCCGGTCGGAGCGACCGAGGCAGTCGTGTTACAGCTGTGGGACACGGCCGGGCAGGAGCGCAACACCGGTGTCATCAGCAATGCGTTCTACCGTAACGCGGTCGGCGCCATCGTCGTGTATGACGTATCGAAGCGGGAAAGCTTGTTGAACGTGCCGCGGTGGGTAGCGCGGGTGCGCGACTTGGCCCGAGATGACTGTGTCTGCGTGGTGGTAGGAGCCAAGGCGGATCTCTTACACGCTGCCCAGGTGGCGAGGAACGAGGGAGGTGTGGCCGCGGGGACCGTGACACCGTCGGCGGGGTTGGACCGAGACGCGTTACAGCAGGAGGCAGATCGCATCTCCCACGCCCTTGGCATGCGTAACTTCCTCACCTCCGCCATCACCGGCGACGGCGTCTTGGAGGCGTTCACTCACCTAGTCCTCGCCGTGGACGCGGTGCAGGCGGCTCCGCCAGAGGCGCACGCGGCACTACAGGAGCATTACAGCGGCCATCGCGACGGGGCGTGGCGGCGATGCGAGTCGCAGATGTGGACTGCGGCCTCGACGGTGCCGGCCTCCCCGGTCGGCATCCTCGGCAGCCGCGAGGCGGCGCGAGGGTCATTTGCGCATGGAGGAGGCGATGCACTCAGTGCGTCCTCGTACAGCAGTAACGCGGCCAGTGGTTTCGCTTACACTGGCGGTGCTGCCACCGCTGCCTGTGGCGTTGTTGGAGGTCCGATGATGGCTTCCGCAAATGCGTCCAGCGTCTCCCCACACACAAGTCCCTCGGTTTCCGGTCACCTGTCCCCGGGCAGCGGTAGCGTGAACAACTTTCACGGCTCGCCGCCTCGCCTGTCCGACACATCGCCGCCGCGGCCAGCGAAGAAGACGCTCGACTTGCGTGGCTTTGGTTCGAGTGAGCAGTACAGCGCCGGCAGTGGTCCGTCCGCGGACCATGAGGCGGGTTCGATGTACGCCTGCTGACGTGAGAAACGAAGCAGATGGGAGCTCAGCTGGCAACGGATACAAAGAGAGAATGATTATTGCCGCTGCTGTGTTCTCCTTGATAGATCGTGTCGTTGGCAATGCTGCTACAAGACCACAACAAAGAGGGAGAACGTGAGCGGATGTGTCAAGCGACAAATTTAAAAAAAGGAAAAAGATTGTGCTGCGTTGCAGAGTAACCGCACAATCAACACGCTCGCGCATTGTGCAGCCACACGCAAGGTGATCTATGCCTCTGCAACCCTTCTCTTACTTGTCCGCTGTTCTCCCCTTCTACCCTCGCGATCCTTACCTTTCCATGACACATTTGCACTGCTTCACAGAACGATTGTGTTCCCGTGAACAACGCAGAAGACGAGAGGAAGAAAATACTTGTTGTGCGTGGGGCACCTCATCGTGCTTTCTGTTGTCGCGCCGCCACGAGCTTCTTCTTCTCTGGTAGCGTTTTGAAAGCAGCATTCAATATTCGACCACACAGCAACCTCTCCCTCTCTTTCTTCACTTCTTTTATTCTGCCGTAATGTCGCAGCGCATCACGCCGCTGACGCGCAACCAGCTGCTGGAGCTGGAAGCCCTCGTGCGCCACCTCATCACGGTCGTCTCGCAGCCGCAGCATTGTGCGACGAGCACGCCAAACTCCCTCGGTGATCAGAGCTGGCCCACGAGCGCACCGACCACGCCGACGACACTGACCCTCAATGGAACGCCGACAGCAGCAGCTGGCGCAGTAGCAGGGAACACCACGGCAAAAGCAGCATCTTTGACTGTGTCGGCTGGTGCTGCTGCGAACGAGGAGCCCGCACGGATGCGCGCCACCTCTCCCGGCAGTCTCTCCACCTCTGGCCCGCTCAATTTTCAAGAGGCGCCGACAAACACGGGCAGCATAAACAACAGCAACAACAACAACAGCATCGATCATGACACACCATCACTGAATCACCCGGTCCTGCACGGCACCTTCATTGACGTCTTCGCGGACCCGTACACCACCTCCACCTGGCGTCTCTACGACAAAATTCTTTACACAGTCTGGTGGTCCTATCGCCCGCCGTCGTGCGGCAGCTGCGGCATGCAGGATGCGTGGATGCCCTCCGGCGATGTGGAATACAAGTGTGCGTTCTGCATTGCCGGGGCCGGCACGACGCGCACGAATGCCGTCGTGGAAGATGACACGACCGTACCGGAGGACATGGACTTTGGCGACGACAGTGACGGCGAGGACGAGGTGGCGGAGGCCAACGCGAGCGGGGGCGGGGGTGGCGCAAGGGAAGCTGGGAAGTCGGGTGGCGGTGGTGGTCCGATCGACGCCTACCTCTTCTTTCATGAGTGGCTGCAGCGCATCCCGCTGCTCGGCCCATCTGGCCCGTCGACGAGCAACAGCACTCACGGCAACAGTGCCGAGGGCGGAGGAAACAGCAGCAGCACCGCCGGCGGTGGCGGCCTGGGAAGCAACAGTGCGTCAACAGCCGGCGCAGTAGCAACCACAGCAGCAGCAGCAGGAAATGGACCGGCTTCCGCGACGGACACCGCCAACGCCGCCAGCAGCAGTGTCCTACTTCCGAGCGGGGAGTCGCTGCCGATGGTGCTGCGTGCCGCCTACGACATGAGCAGCCTTCTCACCGCCCCTGGGCTGCCTCGCGGGACGGCACCGGTGATTCGCGCCGCTGGCCTCTACATGAGTCTGCTGTTGCACCGCTACGTATCGCTGTTTCCGCTCTTCTGCCTGGCGGGTCGCGCGGCGAGCGGCGAGGGCAGGGACGCGCACAAGAAAAACAGCGCCAACGATCCGCGGCCGGAGAACGGAAGGGCGAACAGCATGGAGAGTGCCGAGGCGCAGCGAGTCGATGTAGAACTGCAGTGGGTGGACGTTGAGCTCGTTTGCTCTCTGATCGGTGTGGCGGCCCCGTCCTTCTTCGAGTCCCTCGAAGTCTCCGTCCAGCACCTCCAGAACGTTTTCACCGTCACCGCCGCCTACGGCGTGCCGAGTGTGCTGTGGCATCCGGGCCGCGTACCAGGACGCGTGGAGCGCATGCGGCTCATGAAGAACAAGGTGGTGCCGCTCTGCCCTCTGCACTCCACCACACCGGGCGTGTCCGGCTTGTGCCCCGAGCACACGGCGATGGTGGTGGCGCTCGAGCTGGCCCGCCGCGTGGACGCGCACCCGATCGCCGCTGCCTCCACGTCCCCTGCGGCGGCCGCGCAGAACGCGCAGCGGATCGGCATGTGGCTAGACGCGCTGGGGCTGTACCCGACCCGGCGTGTGTACCGCGACGCGCACAGCTACCGGCAAGTCGTGCTGGCCGAGCAGGAGGCAGTGGCGAACCCACCAGACAACGAGAACTTCGATGCGGAGACGCTGCAGGCGTGGGAAAAGACGCTGACGGAGCTGCCCGCGGTGCGGGACACGTTTCTCCTCGCGGCCGCGGAGCGTCACGCACATCGGCACGACCCTTCCGCCTCTTCTTCGTCGCTTGGGAAAGCAACCGAGGCGGACAAGAACGCGCCGCTGTCGTCGTCGTCGTCGCCGAGGACGTCGTACCTCACCACGCAGCGCTCCCCGTTCTACAAGCGCTTCGAGTGGATTTTGACTTCGCCGTGCGCCAACGCGCTGCTGCACGTTTTCGCGGCGGTCTTCCGCGTACCACCGATGGAGCTGGCCGACATGGCACTGCGCAGCGGCATCTACAGAGGTCACGCCAGCGGCTTCGTGACGACGTTGCACACGGCGATGGTGCGCGGTGCCTTTGATGTGTTGCCGCTCGCGCGCCGTCTGTCGCCTCTCTCCTCTACCTGGATGGCCGCGTACATGGCACTGCACTCCGAGGATCGTCTGCCGCTGCTGGCGGCGCTTTTCCAGTTCAACGACGGCCAAAGCACGTCGCGGGATCGCCAGGTGGCCCTGACACGACTCCTGCAGAAGATTCTCCGCAAGCATCAAGCGGCGCAGCTTTTTCAGCTGAACTACATCGTGCGGGTCACGGACGAGGACGAGAAACACTTCAACGGTGTCTACTTTCTGTCGAACGTGCTGTGGCAGGAAGGGCTGGCCGTCTTCACGTGTCTCCGCTCCGGTCGCAAGACGATCACTTTGAACCGCTACACCCGTCAGCTCTCCCTGTGCTACATGAACGCCAAGGAGAAGCTGGTGTCGAAGTTGAGCATGCACGTCTTATCCCCGGTGGTCGCGGCGGTAGAGACGGAAGCGGCGCGGTCAGTGATGGAGGTGGCCTTAGGCAGCGCGGCCCGCGGCGCCACCACGCAGGGCGACCCGTGGGGCGTCGTCGTGCGCTGCCTTGACAAGTGCGCGCGGGTGCGTCGACGCATGCGGGTGCCGATGTTGGCGTCACGGCTCGACGCGCTCGCCTCCATCCGCGAGAACGCCGGCGCCGCGGCGGTTCGGCAGTTTCAACAGTTTTCGGCCTTCCTCGGCAGCACAGGTGGCCACGCGCGGGACAGCACCGGGGGGACGGGAGCGGTGGCAGGTCAGGGGATGGGTCCTACGCTCTTAGGGTGGGGAGAGACTGAGACCCTGCTGGCCGCGGCACCGCAGTTGGATGTGCAACAGCTGCGGCGGGACCTGCAGTGGAACTTTTTGTCGCTGCCGCACGTTTCGCTGCTGCTGGGCCTCTCAGAGAACCGCGTCGTCGCCATGTACGCCTCCCTTGTAGCGATCTTGGAGCTGATTCAAGCCCGTCTCGCCACCAGTGACAGGAACACGGCAGCAGCACCATCTTCGGTATCCTCCACACCGCTAAACAACTGGGTGGAAGAGCTGCTCTTCGTGGATCTCGAGGAAGGAGAAGAGGAGGCGGCGGATGCTGCGGCCTTTCAGCATGGCTATGCCAGCCATCCCATGATGAGCGCGCCGCCGTACGCCGCACAACGCGCCGGTCTAGGGCGGTCACCGCCACTGTACCGCGACAGCCGCCCCGGCACCCCGCAGCAGGCGTCTCGCAGCCCGAAGTCCAGGTTTGTGGCTGTATCTACGAGCAGCAACACCAGTAATGTCGCGTCCGTAAAGCCGGCTCCCACCTCTGCCTTCACCACAAGCTTCGCCACCCACGGCGGTCACTACGGCGCCGCTGTCACGATGGCAGCGGCGGGCCCCACCGCACAGCCTTTTGCGCGGCAGCCCTACATGATGACCCCGCCCTCCATGGCGCCGTCGCGAAGTCCGGTTCTGTGCTCCGCCGTGCCCCTTGCATCCTCCTCCACCAATGCCAGTGCGGCCTTTTCGAGTATGTACAGCAGCACGCCCCCCTCGTCGAGCATGCGGGCCCGTCCCACTGGTGCTGGGAACTCCACAAACCCGGCTTTTTCGTCCTCGCACAACGCTGTCTCGACGCCGATCAGCCGCTTCCGCACACCCCCGCTGTCCATGACCGTCACCAGCGGGAACATGCACACTAGCGGGGGTGGTGGGGGCAGCAACGGCACGAGCCTCATCCCTTCCTCGATCACGAATTCTACGAAGAGGGCGGCGGCACCGAATCGCTACAGCCACGACACCTGGGCGGACAGTGCCGACATGCCGCCACTTGCGCTGCCGGACTTGCAGCTGTCGGCGAGCACGGCGGATGTGGAGGAGGCGCAGACGCGACGGCGAGGAAACGACGCGACGACGTCGGCCGCTTCTTCTGGCGGGCCGCAGCGGCACCTCGACAAGGGCGAACCTCGAGGAAAAGCGGAGCGGCGGCGGCACCGTAGCGTGAGTGACGACAACGAGGACGAGAAGGGAGACGACGGCACAAATGTGGAAACCGAAGTGGAGGAAACGGAGCGTCGTGCGCAACAGCAGCAGCAGGCGCAGGTGCTACGTTTGCTTCGACAGACGCTGCCTGCTTACTGGGATGTGTTGTTGGGCCTAGCGTCCGATCTCGTGGTGCCGTTGGCTGCAGCGTTGAGTACACGAGGGAAAGGTAAAGCGCCGGCTGACGACGAGGAAGAGGAGGAGGATGAAAGGAAGCAGCAGTCGTCCTCGCGGCGGGCCGCAGTGGCAGACGGCCACGGACGGGAGCGACGGCTGCGCAAGCACCACCACCAGCATCTTCGTCGCGCCGATGACAACGACAGCGCTGCAGCAGCGAGTGGTGGTGCGGTGGCCGCAACGCCGTCCGGTGACGCCTCGGTCCTGCGGCGTGCCTTCAACGTATTCGACGCCGAGGAATGCCGGCGGCGGCTGCAACGTCTCTACACGTTCATTCACGCCTACGTAGCGCGCAAAGAGGCGTGGACGCGCCTGTTGGAGTCCGGCGGGACTTTGCCGGTGGTTTTAGAGAAGAAAACAGCGGCGACGGTAGGGCCCACATCGTCCCCTCGTGCACAGACCTCCCTCGTCAACGTGTCCCCGCCGCCGGCGCTCGCGCCGCTTGCGGCGTCCATCTCCGATCCAAACGCCGGCCGCACAAACAGCCACAGAGGTGGGCAACGCTCTCCGCCGCACCGGTCGACGCCGCCGCTCGTGCCGCGTTCGCCAGAACTGCGCAACAGCGGCCATACGAACAACGGCGCACGCGCCGCCGCAACGCTCACCTCCTCCCCAGCCATCGCCCCGCGAAGCACCACGGGCGAAAACGTTCATGAAAATGGTGGCAGTCGCGGCGGCAGCAGCAGCCCCCAGTCACACCCGAAGCGCACGACGCCATCGACGTCCCCAACGCAACACACAGCAGCACCGCCAACGTCCGCTAGTGCTGCCGCTTCACCGCTGCCGCAGGCGGGAGCTTCAAAGCGGCTGTCTAGCACGCTGAACGTGAGCCGGAAGAAGGGGGAGCGAGAGGTTGAGGGACGAACTCGCGAGAGAACCTCCGTCGCACTGATGGACGACGAGAGTTTCGCCCTGCCGCCGAGCGAGGTGGCGTGGGAGGCGGCCCAGCAGCAACAGAAGAGCGGAAGGGAGAAGGCGAGCGGCCGACGTGCCGTGGCTTCTTCTGCGACGGCAGGGGAGGCACCCCCACCGCGTAAGGCGGCGCGGACGCAGCCACCGGACGATGCACCGAAGGACGAAGACAGGGCGGCGTCGTCGGCGTCAGCATCGCTCTCCGTCTCTTCTTCGGACAGCGACGAGGAAAACGGAAAGAAACCGACGGCGCGTCCGGCACGTGGGACTGCCACAGCCGCCGTGTCACGCAAGAGGCAGACACGCACCAGGAGTGAGGGCAGCAGCGAGGACAGCGACGAAGAGGCGGAGCGGCAAGCGGTAGCGCCGGGGAACGACGAGGCGAAGAGTCTCAACCACGCAGTGACGAAGGACGGCGACACCGCCGATGTCGCACACCACCACCACTACCACCAGCCGCCGTCACCTGCGGTGCCGCAGCGGCGCAAGGCGAAGAAGCTGGGTCGACGTCGGCGTCGTCAAGAGCAAAATCTCCAGTATCAGCAGCAACAACCGCAGCAACGAAATGCTGCAGACGACGACGACATGGTGGATGTGGAAAGTGATGTGCCGTTGCCACGGCGTAGTCGTCGCAGCACCAGCAATGAAACGAGCCGCAGCCCCGACGTGCGGACGAAACGGAGCGGTACGCGGTTGCGCTCGGCCAGCGTCTCTCCGCTGGGCAGTTCTCCCGCCACGGCGCCACGTCCGTCTGCTGCGCAAGATGCAGCGGTCATACCGCGCGGCAGCCGGAAGCCGCGAGAAGCACTGCACGACGGCAAACACAGCAACCCGCCCAGTCCTACGCACAGAGGTGTACCGGCGATACGCGGACGCACCACGCGCAGCAGTGCGGCAGCCCGAGTTACTGTCTCCGACTCCTCTTCCGTGGAGCCTCACTCTTCGTCATCATCATCCTCCTCTGAAGCGCCGGACCGCAGCAGCGACTACGACGCTGACACCAACTGAATGCTCCTTCTTCTCCTCCGGGGAACCACTGAGAAGCGTTGCTCATCAGGACAGCGAGTTTATATCTCTTCTTCGATGAAATAACGGAAAAAAAAAAAGGACAGCCCCAGATTCAAATGTTGCTCCACATTAACGGAAGCGCAGACGATGTCGTCGTCTTAACATATCTCTCTCTCTATATATATACGTTTGACGAGACGAACACAGCAAGGCGGAGTCTGTGTTTCTTTTCTCTATATTTGGATAGTAGTGCATACGAGACACCACCACGAAAAAAAACGTGTGTGTGTGTGTGTGTGTGTGCCCATGCTCTCGAATGCCTAACAGGCACCGGCAACCCTAGCGCTTTGAGATGGCCTCTGAAAGCAGCCATCCATGTTCATTTTTTTCTTTTATTTTTTTGGCTGTTGTTGTTGTTGCCCTTCACTTCTCACCCTCTCCCCCCCCCCTGGCTTTTTTTTCTTTCTGCTTTCGGCAAAACGACTCATGAACAGCCAACTCGGCCACTCCCCCCACCCCTTCCCCTACTTTCCGACTCCTTCGAAAACATAAAAAAAAAATAAAAAAGAAAAGAAAAAAGTTTCTGCGGCGTTTTTCGTCGCACCGGCCCTCACTCGTCCTTCTCTCTGCATATCTTTGCTCAACGGTACGCAGATAAAGTGTGATCCTCTTATTTCTCCTCTTTCGTTTTTCTCCTAGACTAGCTTAACTAGCCCCGTTTCTTTTTTTTTTTTCATTTTTTCTTCTTCTTCTTGTTGCTGTTGTCGTTTACTCATAGAAGTTTTGCCTTCGCGTTTTGCCTGGCCTTTGTGTACGTGTGTCTGTCTGTCTGTGCTGATCTCGCTAGCATATACAACTCCTGTGTTGTTGTTGCTTTTGTTGTCCTCCCTGCTCGCAGTCCTTTCATCGGTGATTTTCTACACCAGTAAAGGCCGCTCCGCAAATCCTGTGCGCCGCTCCCTCGCGGCTCCGCCACCTCGACGTCTCCTCCCGTCTTACCAATCAAGGTGACGACCACGCAAAATTCCTCACACGCGTAAGTCTAAAACTTCAACGAAGCCTAAAACTGGAAAAAAAAAAGGAAGGAAGTGTCGATACCGTTCAGTTCACCTCATTACGTTCGCGCAATAGCACAGAGGAGCAAACAAGTTTTTTTTTTTTTTCTTCTCGCATCTAGTAATGTCGCACCCGTTCGTGCGTGCGCTGACGAACGTCGGCGGTCTGCCCAGCTACTTCCTCGGCGACATTTCCGAGTGGATCTTCGAGGATTACTTCGACGTGATGGTGTACTTCGAGGTGCTCTACGTGCTGCTGGTGTTCCTGGGCCCCAAGGCGATGGAGAACCGCACGCCATTCCAGCTGAAAGGCTGCATCGCCGCCTGGAACCTCTTCCTCTCCTTCTTCTCGCTCTGCGGCACCTTCGGTGTCGGGACGCTGCTGATGTTCATGCTGGAAGACCGCGGCGTGTATGAGACGACTTGCCACTTCGACAAGGATATTGTCTACGACGGTGAGCTGTCCTTCTGGCTCATGGCCTTCTTGCTGAGCAAAATTCCGGAGATGCTCGACACGATCTTCCTCGTGCTCACGAAGAAGCCCATTATCTTCCTGCACTGGTACCACCACCTGACGGTGTCTATCTTTTGCTGGTACGCCGGCCTGTCCCTCATCCCATCAGGGATCTGGTTCGCTGGCATGAACTACGCCGTGCACACTGTCATGTATATGTACTACTTCTTGTGCTCCGTCGGCATGCGGAAGCTGGTGCGGCCCGCCGCCCCGCTCATCACGGCAGCGCAGCTGCTGCAGATGGTCGTCGGCACAATCGTCGTCGTGTACACGGCGTACTACAGCTACTTTACGGATGAGGGCTGCGGGGTCGACCGTCGCACGATCCGGATGGGACTCGGCATGTACGGCTCGTACTTCGTGCTCTTCGCGGCCCTCTTCGCGCAGCTGTACATGGGCAAGAACGCGAAGCACAAAAAGCAGCAGCTGGAGCGGGCGAAGGCACAGAACGGCTCGATCGCAAACGGCGATGCCGAGGATAAGAAGAAGCAGTAAGCGCAGGTGATGGGAAAGGGAGAGAAAGCTAAAATATGTCTTTGTGCGTGACTTCAGGCGAGAGCGAAGAGGAGACGACGAGAAAGTATCAACTCTACTGATGGGGCTGTCGCAGCGGTGGCAGGGAGAAGAAACAAGGGAACGGTGCGCAACAGTACACTAGCGAAGATAGGGGAATGAGAGAGGAAGAGAGGGAGAGAGGGTGGCGCTGCCGATCGTCAATGAGGAGTGTAGATTCGTCGCTGGTTTTTTTTTTTTGCGTTGAGGTTCGATGGTCATCTTGTCCGTTGACTTGGGAAGAAAACAAAAAAGGTGTGTGTGTGTGTGTGTGTGCTGTATTGCCGGTACGTTTGCTTACTCGCACTTTTTCTTGCCTTGTCCTGCACTGTGTCCACCGTCATGGAAGCGTTGCAAAGAGGGTTTTTACTCTCTATTAATTTTCTCATATTTTTTTTTCCACCAATCGACGGCTTTCTTTTATCGTGATGTGGTCGTTTGCTTGTTTACCTCAAACTTTCCCTCCCGGCTCGTGAAGCCTCAGCTTCTCTGAAGCCGGCCATCCGCGAGTATAGCGCGTCTTTTTTCCGGGTCTCTTCGAGCACTTGCCCATCGACGTCGCAAGCTTGCGTCTCAACGTAAGCTCGTACATGTCTGGCTTCTCGCTTTCCTACCGCTCCACGTTTGTGTGCCGAAGAGATCAGTGGACTGTCGTCGTTTCTCTCTCTTTCATTTCTTGTTGTGGCTGTTTTGTTTTTCTCTTCTTGGTGCTCCTCTTGTGCCCGTTGGATGTTGACCTTCAGAAACGTGTACGTTGTGCGTAGTCTTCCTTATGGACGTTAGCTAGTGCAACTCTCTCTCTCTCTTTACATCAACGAGGTGCGCCGGTCTGTATGACTGTGTTCTCTTCCATTTCGGCTTCAAAAAGTCAAGTATGCTCTCTTGCACCACTGAATGTATACGTGTGTCAATGTGCATCCTCTCATAATTAATCGGTCAGCGTTGGCGTTGTCGAAACGTGCTTTGGTCGCCGTCTTACTTGTGTTGTTGTTTCTAGGCATTCAACGGTTGTAGAGAGAGGAGGGTCAAGTGTGTGTGTGTGTGTGTGTGTTTGTGCTTGCGTGCGTGCTGCCTTGTCGCGCACGGGATCAAACACCGGCTTTGATGGCCGTGGCTCCCGACGTCACGTAAATTTGAACGGTGACCGTCCCCCACTCCTCCACCCACCCCACGCGCTGCCGCTTTCTCTCTTCCACTGTCTCTCCCTCCCTCTTGCGCGCCGCCCTTCTTGTTTCCTCGTGTCATACGCCATGGCGTCGTAGCCGCCGCATATACCACCTTCCAACGGGAACAACGTAAAAGCAAACCAGTTATTCCCTGTGTCCCTAACCGCATACGAAAATCGTCCCTTTATTTTGTATACAATTTCTACGTACGATACATACGCCTTCAACTTCTCTCACACACACTCACACACGCACGCGGACCTTACTTCCCTTCCTATGGCATCTATTTGGGAGTGGGCGAGGGCGTGGATTGAAACGCCAACAAACTTTAAAGGCAGCTCTGCGCGTAACTTTCTCGACGCGGCACCCGACTACCCATGCTATGCCGTGCTGCTCTACCTCGTGATTGTCTTCTACCTACCCGAGCTGATCGAGCGCCGTGGGTGGAAGTTCCACATCACGTACCTGGTGGCCGGCTGGAACCTTGTGTTGTCCCTCGTCTCCATGGTCGGCTCCTACTACTGCGTTCGGAACTTGTACAGCACGATCTTCTTCGAAAAAGGCTTTCACAAGACGTGCTGCGCGCAGCTCTCCGTGCGGCACTCCAATGCGCTCGCGGGCCAACAAGTTCGTAACGCCTACTACGACCCAACGAACGATCACGAGTTCGACCCGTGGAACATCCACCGGCACAACCCGCACATCGCCACGTGCACACATCAGCTGCTGGACAAAAATTACGACGGCCCTCGCGCCTTCTACACCGCCCTATTCATGTACCTGAAGACGCCGGAGCTGCTCGATACGCTTTTCCTGATCCTCCAGGACAAGCCGGTCTCCTTCCTGCACTGGTACCACCACATCGTCACAGCCATCTACTGCTGGCACGCCTCGTACGTGCTCATCCCGAGCGGCATTGTCTTCTCCACAATGAACTACTTCGTGCACTCCATCATGTACTTCTACTACTTCTTGGTGGTGCTGGGGCTGCGTAAGACAATCCGTCCGTTTGCCCCGGTCATCACACTCCTGCAGGTGACGCAGATGTTTGTGGGCATGTATGTGACGACGTACACGTATTTTCAGCACTGGCTCGCCCCGGAGCACGCCAACGATTTCTTTTACAAGTTCTTCGAAACCATCTTCAGCACCTTCCACTACGTCTCCTACCAGACAAAGAATGTCTTCACCACCGGCGCGCCGGCTTCCAGCGTCCCGCCATATGACATGGCGGACCACTTCTGGGGCTGCGATACAGACAAGAACAACATGCGCATGGGTATGATGATGTACGGCAGCTACTGCGTGCTCTTCGCCGTGCTGTTCAAGGAGCTGTACCTGGACAAGCGCGCGCACAAGAACTCGCTGGTGCTGGTGCGCAAGGAGCGCGAGCGTGTGGAGAAGGCGGCAAAGGACGCGGCTGCCGATCTGCAGAGCAAGCGCAACAGTGTGCCAGCCGAGAAGAAGGGTTAAGAAACGCCGACGGAACGTTCCGCTCCGTGCGGCGCTGCAGCGTCCGCGGAGGTTTGGCTTTACGGAACGTGGCGAAAGCTTCACGAAGGCGAACGTTTGTTTGGTGCACCGGTTGCAAAAGAAAAAAAAAAATCCACATCATCGTCACGCAAAGGAAGCACACGGGTGCACGTACATATCCGTGCTTCACGTGCACGTTATTCTATTTTATTTTCCATTTCCATGTGTCTGGGAGTGCTCGTTTCTGATCTCAAGTTTTCAGTATTTCCTCTTCTTCAGAATGGAACATGTGTATAGCTGATACCGATACAAACAAGTGAAATCAAAAATAATAATAAAAAAAAACAGAAAGGGATGTGTTTATTTGGCGGGGGAGAGGGGCATCACCGCCGTGTGTGTCATCGTTGATTTTCTTAAGTCTTTTTTTTTTGTTTGTTTTCTTTGAAGTCTTGCGGCTACGGGGACCCCTTCCATTCTTCGTCGGCGTTTGTGATTGCTGCCCTGTAGCGTTTCCTGCCGAATAGCCAGACCGGCACTGGTCCGACAACAGCGAAGAAAACATTCGGTGCACGTCGCACGACCCTAGCGTGTGTGCTGTTTTGGGAAGGAAGGGCCATTCTCTTCTCCTGTCTCGTGCATGTGGGCTCGCTTCCCGTGTCCGACAGCCAGCGAAGCTGGTCTGCCCGTGCTTTCGTCTTGCATTTGGTGAGTCGCCGATTCCTTCTAGTGTGTATGTATGTCTCTCTGGTTTTCTTCTCTGATATGTGCAGCTTCTCCACCTTTGCTTCGGCCCTTGTTGAGCACTGTGATCCGTGTGCGGCTGTTGCGACGGGTAAAGGAGTTGGCTGGAGGGGGGTTATGGTTGACTTACGGTGGTAAATTACGATTCTTCTTCCTGCGTGGTTGTTTTGGGTTATCTATCATTTCGTGCGCCGCGGCGGGAAGATGTGGTGAGTCTTGTTTTTTTTTTTTCTATCATTTCTTTTGTTCAATTTCACTCCATCAAACTGACTTCGTATGGGTGTTTGCCCGTCTTGAAGTATGGCAGCGGATGGTGCCGATCGCAGCTAGGGTGAGTCAGGATCGCGTGTCCTCGAACGCTTTGTTATTTTTTTCAATTTTCCTTCTCATGAACCCAGGTCCAAGTTAACGCGAAGCATGTCGTCCCGCGTTCAGATGGTGATGCTACCCTCAAAGCAGAGGTACAAGTCCTGTTCAACACACCGTGCACCAGTCATCCCTCACTTTCTCTCCCTCTCTGAGCTTTTTCATGCTTCCCGGCACCTCGCAGGTTTTTGAGCAACGCCGTACCCCATACAGTCACTCAAACGCGAGAAGGGTGGTAGCACCGCTTAGACAGACCCCATACTTCACACACACACCGTTCCTTTAACGGACAACCGCGCGCACACACACAAACCTTTTCTCAACTCTCACGAATACACCTTGTCGAAAACGATGCAAATCATCGGCGATGTGTGGGACTGCTGACGTACTACCCCACGCCACTTCGAGTCCGAGCACGGCCGCGACTTCCTCGACGCCTACCCGGACTACCCGGTGTACAGCACCATCGTCTTTCTGTGGTGCGTCTTCTACCTGCCGGACTACCTGGAGCGGCACAAGATCCGCCTTTCCATGAAGTACCTCGTGGCTGGCTGGAACCTCTCCTCTCCCATCGCCTCCACCTATGGCGCGTACTACACTGGCAGGTGCAGAAAGTGATTGGCCTGCGCACCTTCCACAACAACGTATGCGAGTTCATTCCGCGACCCAATGGGACGGACTTGGTGTCGCTGCGCGCTAACGCGATCTATGAAGAGCGGCAGCACATGCTGGAGGAACGGCACATTGAGATGCGCTGGGTGCACTCCACGCCGGAAGTGCACCCGCGCGTCACCTCCCTCTACGACAGCGAGGAGCGCTTCTCTGTCGCCATGTTCGGGTACCTGAAGACGCCGGAGCTGCTCGATACGCTTTTCCTGATCCTCACAGGACAAGCCGGTCTCCTTCCTGCACTGGTACCACCACATCGCCACAGCCATCTACGTGTGGATCACCTCTTACCAACCCATCCCAAGCGCATTTTCTTCTGCTTTATGAACTACCTGGTGCACTCCATCATGTACTTCTACTACTTCTTGGTGGTGCTGGGACTGCGTAAGACAATCCGTCCGTTTGCCCCGGTCATCACACTCCTGCAGGTGACGCAGATTGTTTGTGGGTATGTACATTACCGTGTATTCGTACTTGCAGTACTGGCTCGCACCTGACAAGACCGACACGATCTTCTACAAGGCGTGTGAAGCCGTCATTCCCCACGTCTTCCCGGCGTGGCATCACTTCTGGAGCCTCGTGACCACCGGTGCGCTCGCGCCGGACGTGCCGGAGTTCATCATGGCGGACCGCTTCTGGGGCTGTGACAGCGACCCGACAACATGCGCATGGGTATGATGATGTACGGCAGCTACTGCGTGCTCTTCGCCGTGCTGTTCAAGGAGCTGTACCTGGACAAGCGCGCGCACAAGAACTCGCTGGTGCTGCTACGCAAGGAGCGCGAGCGTGTGGAGAAGGCGGCAAAGGACGCGGCTGCCGCAGACGGTGTGCAGAAGACAACGGGGTAACAAACCGTCCTCCTTTCTTTGAGTTCAGTGTACTCCTAAGTCTTTTTTTTTTTAGGTTGTTTGTGTTATTATTTCTCTTCATGTGTCTGCCATTCTACTACGCGTCACGCTTGCTTCTTCTCTTTTTATTTCTTTATACCACCGGTGTTTTCCATCAAAAGTGTTTTCCTTGCTGTTGTTGTGGATGTCGCATACTCCCTTGCGGGTATGTGTGTGTGTGTTTATGTGTGCTTTCGCTTTTTGTATTATCCTGTTGTTTGTGTCGCACGAGGCACCAATCACAGGGGATGTGTTCTGCGTGGCTGTGCCGGTGTTAGCGCAAAACACGCTTTCTCCCCGTGTCACCCGCTCATCATCGCCTCCGCCCTAACGCAAGAAAAAACGGATAAAACTATCTTTTATCATGTGTCCTGTACCTTCATCTTTTTCTTTTTCTTTTTATTCTCCTCCGTTTTCTATCTTGATCTTGTTTGCGAGTGAGCCGTAACGTCTTTGCTTACTGTTTTTTTCGCACGCTTGAACGCAGTACGCAAACTGGCAATACAGATCTATGTCTATCACGAATGAAAATCCCACCAGGAAAAAAATGCAAGATATCTGTAAACGAGTTGTGCATGGCGCGTATGGTTGCGTGTGCGGAGTATCGCGACCTTCAGCGTAGTGATGCACTTGCGTTTTCTCCTTTTTTTTCTAATTCCCCTCCATCACCAAAGGTTTTCTCCTCGAGACACAGACACACGCTGCAGTCGTTGTCCGCTCGTCTCCTTGACTGTTCGATTTGATGCGTACGGTGCTTCTCTAAGCCTTTTGGGTTTTTTCCTGGTCCTGTGTTCCACTTAACCGTGAAGCATGCGATAGCCCTTTCTTTTTTCTCTTTTCAGGCGACGGAAAACGGATAAACCCTCAATGGCAATATGCTGCGTGACGCCACGGGAGGGTAGCGGCGCGGACTTGACATAGTAGAAGAAAGCGCGCACATACGCACACATGCAGAGACGAGATAGAGGACTCTTCCTCCTGCGTGTACACATTCTCCTTTTAGTATATGTGTTGGCGTCGATCCACTGTATCCTACCAGTCAACGGCGGACCTCAGTACGAGCCCACATGATTTGTAGACCTCAAGCGCCGTCGTTCGCGCTCCTCTTCGACACTTTCGCAACCGAGAAAAGTAGGAAAACAGATGATGAAAAACGCAAACGGGAGCTCACTGTCAACATGCCGTGTCGAGCACAATTAGCACATCCAACTTCCCACAAAGAAAGAAGCCAGAGGGTGGTAGCGTCAATATCGAAGACTAGTGTGCTGCGGTGCTTCATGTGTGCTCTCGTGCACCGCCACCGCACCTTCTAGCCTGCTGTCCGCGTATCACAAACGCACGCGCTACTTCACCGTCATGCGTGCTGCTCCCACGGATGCATCAAAGTGCGTGCCGTATGAACGTCAGCACAAGCCATACTTTGTTTTCTTTTTCCTTGCTGCCTCATCCTCGCCACCATTCCCCACCACTTACCGCGCTCTTTTTCACAACACCACGGCACCTTACTAATAAAGAGAGAACAAAGACTGAAACCCTCTCCAACTTAACCTGTGGAACACTTCAATACGTTTTTCCTCCGTTTTCTGCAGCGCAGCTCGCCACCATACACACACATACACACACGGAATCGAAACGATCTCCGCTCTCTTTGTGTTTGCTAAGATCCAAACAAAAAAAGAACAAGAAAAAATGCAGCAGGCTCTCCACGCCGCTTGGCAGTGGGTGACGTACTACCCACGCCACTTCGAGGTCGAGCACGGCCGCGACTTCCTCGACGCCTACCCGGACTACCCGGTGTACAGCACCATCGTCTTTCTGTGGTGCGTCTTCTACCTGCCGGACTACCTGGAGCGGCACAAGATCCGCCTGCCCATGAAGTACCTCGTGGCTGGCTGGAACCTCTTCCTCTCCATCGCCTCCACCTATGGCGCGTACTACACCTTCTGGCAGGCAGGGAAAGTGATTGGCCTGCGCACCTTCCACAACAACGCATGTGAGTTCATTCCGCGACCCAATGGGACGGACTTGGTGTCGCTGCGCGCTAACGCGATCCGTGAAGAGCGGCAGCACATGCTGGAGGAACGGCACATTGAGATGCGCTGGGTGCACTCCACGCCGGAAGTGCACCCGCGCATCACCTCCCTCTACGACGGCGAGGGTGGCTTCTCTGTCGCCATGTTCGGGTACCTGAAGACGCCGGAGCTGCTCGATACGCTTTTCCTGATCCTCCAGGACAAGCCGGTCTCCTTCCTGCACTGGTACCACCACATCGCCACAGCCATCTACGTGTGGATCACCTCCTACCAACCCATCCCAAGCGGCATTGCCTTCTGCGCCATGAACTACCTGGTGCACTCCATCATGTACTTCTACTACTTCTTGGTGGTGCTGGGGCTGCGTAAGACAATCCGTCCGTTTGCCCCGGTCATCACACTCCTGCAGGTGGCGCAGATGTTTGTGGGTATGTACATTACCGTGTATTCGTACTTGCAGTACTGGCTCGCACCTGACAAGACCGACACGATCTTCTACAAGGCGTGTGAAGCCGTCATTCCCCACGTCTTCCCGGCGTGGCATCACTTCTGGAGCCTCGTGACCACCGGTGCGCTCGCGCCGGACGTGCCGGAGTTCATCATGGCGGACCGCTTCTGGGGCTGTGACAGCGACCCGACCAACATGCGCATGGGTATGATGATGTACGGCAGCTACTGCGTGCTCTTCGCCGTGCTGTTCAAGGAGCTGTACCTGGACAAGCGCGCGCACAAGAACTCGCTGGTGCTGCTACGCAAGGAGCGCGAGCGTGTGGAGAAGGCGGCAAAGGACGCGGTTGCCGCGGACGGCGCGAACAAGGTATCGGGGTAATAAACCGTCCTCTTTTCTCTTTTCTTTCTTCCTTCCAGCTTAGTGGCGTCATTCACTGCTTCTTTGTGTTATTATTTCTCTTCATGTGTCTGCCATTCTACTACGCGTCACGCTTGCTTCTTCTCTTTTCTTTTTATACCACCGGTGTTTTCCATCAAAAGTGGTTTCCTTGCTGTTGTTGTGGATGTCGCATACTCCCTTGCGGGTATGTGTGTTTATGTGTGCTTTCGCTTTTTGTATTATCCTGTTGTTTGTGTCGCACGAGGCACCAATCACAGGGGATGTGTTCTGCGTGGCTGTGCCGGTGTTAGCGCAAAACACGCTTTCTCCCCGTGTCACCCGCTCATCATCGCCTCCGCCCTAACGCAAGAAAAAACGGATAAAACTATCTTTTATCATGTGTCCAGTACCTTCATCTTTTTCTTTTTCTTTTTATTCTCCTCCGTTTTCTATCTTGATCTTGTTTGCGAGTGAGCCGTAACGTCTTTGCTTACTGTTTTTTTCGCACGCTTGAACGCAGTACGCAGACTGGCAATACAGATCTATGTCTATCACGAATGAAAATCCCACCAGGAAAAAAATGCAAGATATCTGTAAACGAGCTGTGCATGGCGCGTATGGTTGCGTGTGCGGAGTATCGCGACCTTCAGCGTAGTGATGCACTTGCGTTTTCTCCTTTTTTTTCTAATTCCCCTCCATCACCAAAGGTTTTCTCCTCGAGACACAGACACACGCTGCAGTCGTTGTCCGCTCGTCTCCTTGACTGTTCGATTTGATGCGTACGGTGCTTCTCTAAGCCTTTGGTTTTTTTTTTCTGGTCCTGTGTTCCACTTAACCGTGAAGCATGCGATAGCCCTTTCTTTTTTCTCTTTTCAGGCGACGGAAAACGGATAAACCCTCAATGGCAATATGCTGCGTGACGCCACGGGAGGGCAGCAGCGCGGACTCAATGAATACACGCAGGCGCAGGAGTCATTTGTCCCTTCTTTGTGTGTGTGCGTATGTGCGCGCTATGTTCTACTACGTTTTCTCTTTTTTTCTCTTTTTAGTATATGTGTTGGCGTCGATCCACTGTATCCTACCAGTCAACGGCGGACCTCAGTACGAGCCCACATGATTTGTAGACCTCAAGCGCCGTCGTTCGCGCTCCTCTTCGACACTTTCGCAACCGAGAAAAGTAGGAAAACAGATGATGAAAAACGCAAACGGGAGCTCACTGTCAACATGCCGTGTCGAGCACAATTAGCACATCCAACTTCCCACAAAGAAAGAAGCCAGAGGGTGGTAGCGTCAATATCGAAGACTAGCGTGCTGCGGTGCTTCATGTGTGCTCTCGTGCACCGCCACCGCACCTTCTAGCCTGCTGTCCGCGTATCACAAACGCACGCGCTACTTCACCGTCATGCGTGCTGCTCCCACGGATGCATCAAAGTGCGTGCCGTATGAACGTCAGCACAAGCCATACTTTGTTTTCTTTTTCCTTGCTGCCTCATCCTCGCCACCATTCCCCACCACTTACCGCGCTCTTTTTCACAACACCACGGCACCTTACTAATAAAGAGAGAACAAAGACTGAAACCCTCTCCAACTTAACCTGTGGAACATTTCAATACGTTTTTCCTCCGTTTTCTGCAGCGCAGCTCGCCACCATACACACACATACACACACGGAATCGAAACGATCTCCGCTCTCTTTGTGTTTGCTAAGATCCAATCAAAAAAAGAACAAGAAAAAATGCAGCAGGCTCTCCACGCCGCTTGGCAGTGGGTGACGTACTACCCACGCCACTTCGAGGTCGAGCACGGCCGCGACTTCCTCGACGCCTACCCGGACTACCCGGTGTACAGCACCATCGTCTTTCTGTGGTGCGTCTTCTACCTGCCGGACTACCTGGAGCGGCACAAGATCCGCCTGCCCATGAAGTACCTCGTGGCTGGCTGGAACCTCTTCCTCTCCATCGCCTCCACCTATGGCGCGTGCTACACCTTCTGGCAGGCAGGGAAAGTGATTGGCCTGCGCACCTTCCACAACAACGTATGCGAGTTCATTCCGCGACCCAATGGGACGGACTTGGTGTCGCTGCGCGCTAACGCGATCTATGAAGAGCGGCAGCACATGCTGGAGGAACGGCACATTGAGATGCGCTGGGAGCACTCCACGCCGGAAGTGCACCCGCGCGTCACCTCCCTCTACGACGGCGAGGGTGGCTTCTCTGTCGCCATGTTCGGGTACCTGAAGACGCCGGAGCTGCTCGATACGCTTTTCCTGATCCTCCAGGACAAGCCGGTCTCCTTCCTGCACTGGTACCACCACATCGCCACAGCCATCTACGTGTGGATCACCTCCTACCAACCCATCCCAAGCGGCATTGCCTTCTGCGCCATGAACTACCTGGTGCACTCCATCATGTACTTCTACTACTTCTTGGTGGTGCTGGGGCTGCGTAAGACAATCCGTCCGTTTGCCCCGGTCATCACACTCCTGCAGGTGGCGCAGATGTTTGTGGGTATGTACATTACCGTGTATTCGTACTTGCAGTACTGGCTCGCACCTGACAAGACCGACACGATCTTCTACAAGGCGTGTGAAGCCGTCATTCCCCACGTCTTCCCGGCGTGGCATCACTTCTGGAGCCTCGTGACCACCGGTGCGCTCGCGCCGGACGTGCCGGAGTTCATCATGGCGGACCGCTTCTGGGGCTGTGACAGCGACCCGACCAACATGCGCATGGGTATGATGATGTACGGCAGCTACTGCGTGCTCTTCGCCGTGCTGTTCAAGGAGCTGTACCTGGACAAGCGCGCGCACAAGAACTCGCTGGTGCTGCTACGCAAGGAGCGCGAGCGTGTGGAGAAGGCGGCAAAGGACGCGGTTGCCGCGGACGGCGCGAACAAGGTATCGGGGTAATAAACCGTCCTCTTTTCTCTTTTCTTTCTTCCTTCCAGCTTAGTGGCGTCATTCACTGCTTCTTTGTGTTATTATTTCTCTTCATGTGTCTGCCATTCTACTACGCGTCACGCTTGCTTCTTCTCTTTTCTTTTTATACCACCGGTGTTTTCCATCAAAAGTGGTTTCCTTGCTGTTGTTGTGGATGTCGCATACTCCCTTGCGGGTATGTGTGTTTATGTGTGCTTTCGCTTTTTGTATTATCCTGTTGTTTGTGTCGCACGAGGCACCAATCACAGGGGATGTGTTCTGCGTGGCTGTGCCGGTGTTAGCGCAAAACACGCTTTCTCCCCGTGTCACCCGCTCATCATCGCCTCCGCCCTAACGCAAGAAAAAACGGATAAAACTATCTTTTATCATGTGTCCAGTACCTTCATCTTTTTCTTTTTCTTTTTATTCTCCTCCGTTTTCTATCTTGATCTTGTTTGCGAGTGAGCCGTAACGTCTTTGCTTACTGTTTTTTTCGCACGCTTGAACGCAGTACGCAGACTGGCAATACAGATCTATGTCTATCACGAATGAAAATCCCACCAGGAAAAAAATGCAAGATATCTGTAAACGAGCTGTGCATGGCGCGTATGGTTGCGTGTGCGGAGTATCGCGACCTTCAGCGTAGTGATGCACTTGCGTTTTCTCCTTTTTTTTCTAATTCCCCTCCATCACCAAAGGTTTTCTCCTCGAGACACAGACACACGCTGCAGTCGTTGTCCGCTCGTCTCCTTGACTGTTCGATTTGATGCGTACGGTGCTTCTCTAAGCCTTTGGTTTTTTTTTTCTGGTCCTGTGTTCCACTTAACCGTGAAGCATGCGATAGCCCTTTCTTTTTTCTCTTTTCAGGCGACGGAAAACGGATAAACCCTCAATGGCAATATGCTGCGTGACGCCACGGGAGGGCAGCAGCGCGGACTCAATGAATACACGCAGGCGCAGGAGTCATTTGTCCCTTCTTTGTGTGTGTGCGTATGTGCGCGCTATGTTCTACTACGTTTTCTCTTTTTTTCTCTTTTTAGTATATGTGTTGGCGTCGATCCACTGTATCCTACCAGTCAACGGCGGACCTCAGTACGAGCCCACATGATTTGTAGACCTCAAGCGCCGTCGTTCGCGCTCCTCTTCGACACTTTCGCAACCGAGAAAAGTAGGAAAACAGATGATGAAAAACGCAAACGGGAGCTCACTGTCAACATGCCGTGTCGAGCACAATTAGCACATCCAACTTCCCACAAAGAAAGAAGCCAGAGGGTGGTAGCGTCAATATCGAAGACTAGCGTGCTGCGGTGCTTCATGTGTGCTCTCGTGCACCGCCACCGCACCTTCTAGCCTGCTGTCCGCGTATCACAAACGCACGCGCTACTTCACCGTCATGCGTGCTGCTCCCACGGATGCATCAAAGTGCGTGCCGTATGAACGTCAGCACAAGCCATACTTTGTTTTCTTTTTCCTTGCTGCCTCATCCTCGCCACCATTCCCCACCACTTACCGCGCTCTTTTTCACAACACCACGGCACCTTACTAATAAAGAGAGAACAAAGACTGAAACCCTCTCCAACTTAACCTGTGGAACATTTCAATACGTTTTTCCTCCGTTTTCTGCAGCGCAGCTCGCCACCATACACACACATACACACACGAATCGAAACGATCTCCGCTCTCTTTGTGTTTGCTAAGATCCAATCAAAAAAAGAACAAGAAAAAATGCAGCAGGCTCTCCACGCCGCTTGGCAGTGGGTGACGTACTACCCACGCCACTTCGAGGTCGAGCACGGCCGCGACTTCCTCGACGCCTACCCGGACTACCCGGTGTACAGCACCATCGTCTTTCTGTGGTGCGTCTTCTACCTGCCGGACTACCTGGAGCGGCACAAGATCCGCCTGCCCATGAAGTACCTCGTGGCTGGCTGGAACCTCTTCCTCTCCATCGCCTCCACCTATGGCGCGTACTACACCTTCTGGCAGGCAGGGAAAGTGATTGGCCTGCGCACCTTCCACAACAACGCATGTGAGTTCATTCCGCGACCCAATGGGACGGACTTGGTGTCGCTGCGCGCTAACGCGATCCGTGAAGAGCGGCAGCACATGCTGGAGGAACGGCACATTGAGATGCGCTGGGTGCACTCCACGCCGGAAGTGCACCCGCGCATCACCTCCCTCTACGACGGCGAGGGTGGCTTCTCTGTCGCCATGTTCGGGTACCTGAAGACGCCGGAGCTGCTCGATACGCTTTTCCTGATCCTCCAGGACAAGCCGGTCTCCTTCCTGCACTGGTACCACCACATCGCCACAGCCATCTACGTGTGGATCACCTCCTACCAACCCATCCCAAGCGGCATTGCCTTCTGCGCCATGAACTACCTGGTGCACTCCATCATGTACTTCTACTACTTCTTGGTGGTGCTGGGGCTGCGTAAGACAATCCGTCCGTTTGCCCCGGTCATCACACTCCTGCAGGTGGCGCAGATGTTTGTGGGTATGTACATTACCGTGTATTCGTACTTGCAGTACTGGCTCGCACCTGACAAGACCGACACGATCTTCTACAAGGCGTGTGAAGCCGTCATTCCCCACGTCTTCCCGGCGTGGCATCACTTCTGGAGCCTCGTGACCACCGGTGCGCTCGCGCCGGACGTGCCGGAGTTCATCATGGCGGACCGCTTCTGGGGCTGTGACAGCGACCCGACCAACATGCGCATGGGTATGATGATGTACGGCAGCTACTGCGTGCTCTTCGCCGTGCTGTTCAAGGAGCTGTACCTGGACAAGCGCGCGCACAAGAACTCGCTGGTGCTGCTACGCAAGGATCACAAGAAGGAGCCGGCGATTTTGGCTCCGAGCACGGATCACAAGATCAACGGGTAAGGCCGGCGGAAGGAAGTCCTTGGGATGGCATACACACCCAACACACCGTTGGTGGAGATGGTGGCTGTGGGAGTACGCGGCATTCCACCCGAAGGAGGAAAGAGAGTGTGTATGGGTTTTGGTGCTGCTTGGGCTTCGTGCGCACTGCGCTCGCATGACCAGCGCAACGTATTGCATTCCACGCTTTTTTTTTTAATGTTATTTTTTTTTATTATTTTATTTGCATTCTTCTCTTTCTTTCCCTCACGCCGCGCGCTCGCGCTTCAAGCTTCTCGCGGCTCCTTTCTCTCCCCGTTTGAATTCTCTTCTTTTCGCTTCGCCCTCGGTGTGTGTGTTGGCGGGGGGAGGACCGGGCTGTGTCTTCGCCGTTCGCGCGCTGGAGGAGCGAGGCGTGAGAGCACGGCTCTGTCAGTCGGCGTTACAAAGAGAGCGAAAAGACAGAGATGGAAAAGCGGCTTAGCGGTTTTTTCCCCCATGCAATTCTTTTCTTTCTATGTGTCTTTAATGCAAGAGATCACCGAGAAGAAAAAAAGTCGGTGCTCTGCGCCACCAACGACAGCCGAACACGAAGAAGGATACCGTAAACGGAAGGGAGAGAAGGCTGGGAGACGTCATGGTCTCCATTCCTTCTCTTTTCTATGCTCTGTTTTTTGTGCTTCTGACGTGTTGCGGCACACATGTGGGAGCGCCACATGCACCGCTTTGCATTCCGGTTACCAGTCGTAGTTTTTCTCCCAGACGCAAACAGTCTTGATCTTCATTCAAGCGGGAGATGTGCACAGCCTCGTTTCACCTTTTATTTCTCCCTTTTTTCCTCAGCTAACGTTTTTTTTTTTTTCAGACTCCCCCTCTCTTTTTTTGTTATCTTCAACTTATCACGCTTTTTTTTTCTTAACCGCTCATGTGCTTACTGTCTGTGTCGTTTCGAGCGTTTCTAACTTTACCGCCCACACTGCGCTGATGCCGATCCAGGCTAACGCCTTGTGTGCTTCCTTGTTTTTTTGTGGTTCTCCTCCCATTTCCTCGTGATGTGACGTACTAATTCTCTTTTCTCATTTTTTTGTTTGAACCTTCAATGTATGTTAGAGTACGTAATCTTTATTATTTTTTTTTCTGTATTTCAGTGTGTGTGTGTGTATGTGTGTGTGTGTGCGTCTGGGAGCTCTTGTTGGGCCGCGCCACCCTCTCCGTTAAAAGCTGTCATCACACTGACCGACGTTTTTTTCCTTTCCTGGAAGTTTACGAAAAGAATTAAAGAAGAGAACTATGCCGTGAAGTGATGTCGATGAGGGCCGCCTGTGGTCCGTCATTTCCCACGTGTCTATCCGATGCCCTACTCCGCGCTGCTCTCGCGCGTCCCTCACCCGTCATTGCCTTGTCTTTACAGAGGCTTAAGTTTTTTCCACGAACGTTTCTCCTTTTCTTCTTTACCTCCCACCCACCTCCGCGGCTTGCCCGCCACGACAGGGATCCCAGGACAGATGAAAAGCTCAGTCCTGTTGTGTCCGCTTCGTGAGGAGTGTGACCTGTTGGGAAACATTTCAGCCTAGATGTAGAGTGGTCGCCAAGTCAGAGTACAAGAGTCGATGCGATGGCACAGCTGCTGGAGAAGCAGTAGTAGTAGTAGTAGTGCCGTCAGGGTGGCCATGGTTACCGTGTACGGAGTATCGGAGCTCCCTCGCGAGGAATGGTATATGGTTGGGCGTGAGAAATGCGCCGCATACTTAGGGAAAAAAAAAAAAAAAAAGGCTACACTACTCTTTCCTTTTTCATCCAGTTCCAGAGTCTGTAAGCGAAATTCCAAATGGCACGGCAACAATGGAAAAAACTTCTAACGCCGGCTCAGAGCGCACGATGAGTGTGTTACGCCTGAGTCGCAAAATTCGACCTCTTGTTAGTGCATGCAAATTGATGTCTCGCCGTTTCTGATCACACTGCGTGTGACAACGGAAGCGGGAATTCAGAAGAGAAGTTGAGAGCCAAAATGATGAATGCGTGAACGAGAAGCCGCGGAAGGTGCGGGGGAGGAGGCGCGTCGCATTGGCGCACAAGAAATGCCTCTCACCCGATGCGCGCTCAAGTGCTTCCCGTTAGAGAGGACCAGTAGCACAACTCGATGGGTGTCACACGATCGAGGGGTACCCTTTTTTTTCGTAATCAGTACAACGGGCATCCGCGTGCGCACAGGTGTTCCTGCCTCCATTGTTTTGCTTCTGCATTCACGTTGCTACGGTACTTGTCCAACGTTCCTCTGCCTCTCTTCACATTATTGTGCTCGCATTTCTTTCAAAACTCGCATACACATGCACACGGAATCACGCGTGTTAGTCGCATCTGTTTCAATTTCTTTTTTTCGTTCGCTTTTGGTTTTTCTTTCTCTCCTCTTTTTTTCTTTTCTTTTCACGTTTCACAGTGTCTCCGCGTGCGCGTCCCACTCGCGTCTCTCACTCTCCGCCTGTGTGTGTGTGCGTGTGTGCGTGTGTACGTGTGCGTCTCGCCCTACCGTCGCTTCTGTCTGGCGTTCTCATTTTTTAGTTTCTCACATTGTCTGGTCTTATATTTTGCAGCATTCTTCTCTCCTCACGTTCACCGACATCCACACCCTTCGCTCTACCCTTATTTTACTCTCTTATCTTTGTCTCCACACACCGCCTCCCACCCACACACACGCACGCGCGCACGCGCCTTTCGTCTCGCCCAGATGGAGATTCTCACCCAACACCTGCAGGCGATGGCCGACGCCATCAACTTCCCCAGATGGATCGCTGGTTAGAGGACCACATCGACGTGCCCATCATAGCCACAGTGCTCTACCTGGGCCTCGTACACGTGGTGCGGGATAGCTTCATGAAGCACCGCCCCGCCTACCACCTGCGCGCGCTGAACATCATGTGGAACTTGTTCCTCTCCTTCTTCTCCTTCGTCGGCGCCTACTACTGTGTACCACGGCTTTATGAATTGGTGACGGCGCCCGTGATCAGCGGCCTCGAGCCGAGCTCTTTGCGCTATGTGGCGAACATGACCCCGGCGATGCG
>CATQJQ010000250.1:0-5000 GCA_958299815.1 Sarcophaga carnaria
TCGTAAAAATTTCATTTTAGAAATTTTCAAAAAATACCAAACCGCCACACACAATTCAATGAAACTAAAAAATTCATTTTAGTCCAGTTGAATTCGAATTGATGCCACTCCTCACAACACACATTGTATATTATGAGAAGCAATCATAACAATTTTTGGTTAATACAAAAATTGAAGACCAGCATCGAAAACACTTTGAATAAGACGAACTATTCTCACATTCAAAATAAATTGAATTGAAAATAATCCATCGTTTGATGATGAACCAATCATGATTTCCATTCAGCATGGTGTGAAGAGAAATGAATGATCCCATCTTTAAAATTCAAAATAAAATTTTGAATTTTCTGATAATCTATCCAATTTGATGATATCCATTTTTCTGTGTCTCATTGACTGCGAAAAGAATAATCATCGTCTGATTTCTGAGGTTTTGACGAACTATCCATCCACCGAAGTGACAAATAATCCATAACGCAAACCTCCATTATTCTCACATTCAAAATAAATTGAATTGAAAATAATCCATCGTTTGATGATGAACCAATCATGATTTCTATTCAGCATGGGTGTGAAGAGAAATGAATGATCCATCTTTAAAATTCAAAATAAAATTTTGAATTTTCTGATAATCTATCCAATTTGATGATATCCATTTTTCTGTGTCTCATTGACTGCGAAAGAATAATCATCGTCTGATTTCTGAGGTTTTGACGAACTATCCATCCACCGAAGTGACAAATAATCCATAACGCAAACCCCACAACACATCACAGTAAACCGTAAGCAAAAAATCACAAAATAATTTTTTTAAACGAAAATAACTCATCAACATGCCATCGAATACCATTCCTCAATAGTCATTCGACCAAATATTGCTTTGATAATATGTTCATTTTCGAAATCTCCACCAAATTATTAGCTATTTTTGCAGATTTATGCGACATGTTATAGATGTTTCTATACAAATTCTCCGCCAATAGTAGTTTCAAGTATATAAAAATATAAATATTTCATGTTTTGAGACCAAAACTAATGGAATGTCTATACAGAATTATGATTTAATCTTAGGAAGATGATTGAATATGATTGAATATCAATTTATATTGAAAATAAAATGGAATTAAAGAGGTTTTTTATTAATTTCCGCTACATTACATAAAAGCTAATATAAGAATCATTTATATTTGATATTTCAGAAAAAATGGCGTATAAATTCATATTATAATTTACCCGATATATCTCGAATAAATCTATAAAAATAAAGATATTTATAAACTTTTATATATATTTCGGAAATAAAATTAATTAATAAATTATTAATAACACAACCATAACATATTAAACAATATCAACATTATAATATTATTTTCATTTTTATACATCGAGCCAACATTGATTTTTCAGTCAGACTGACTTAAAATATTTTTTTAAGATCAACATCATGAAAAAGTATTTAGAAATTTTCTTTGAATATTTAGATGATGATTTGAAAAGAAGACATACGATTTCATTGAATCATTTTATTCATAGAGTCAAAGACTTATAAATGATTTTTGTTTCATAGACAGAGTAAGAGTCTTTCAAAAATTCTTTCATTAACGTCACTAAACAAATGACGAGACATTTTGCTACCAACGAATTTACTTTTGTTCGAAGCAATTCAGAATCATTCAACACAGTAAAGTTCTTCTTCAAAACATCAACATTGATTTTTCAGTCAGGACTGACTTAAAAATATTTTTTTAAGATCAACATCATGAAAAAGTATTTAGAAATTTTCTTTGAATATTTAGATGATGATTTGAAAAGAAGACATACGATTTCATTGAATCATTTTTATTCATAGAGTCAAAGACTTATAAATGATTTTTGTTTCATAGACAGAGTAAGAGTCTTTCAAAAATTCTTTCATTAACGTCACTAAACAAATGACGAGACATTTTGCTACCAACGAATTTACTTTTGTTTCGAAAGCAATTCAGAATCATTCAACACAGTAAAGTTCTTCTTCAAAACATCAACATTGATTTTTCAGTCAGACTGACTTAAAAATATTTTTTTAAGATCAACATCATGAAAAAGTATTTAGAAATTTTCTTTGAATATTTAGATGATGATTTGAAAAGAAGACATACGATTTCATTGAATCATTTTTATTCATAGAGTCAAAGACTTATAAATGATTTTTGTTTCATAGACAGAGTAAGAGTCTTTCAAAAATTCTTTCATTAACGTCACTAAACAAATGACGAGACATTTTGCTACCAACGAATTTACTTTTGTTTCGAAAGCAATTCAGAATCATTCAACACAGTAAAGTTCTTCTTCAAAACATCAACATTGATTTTTCAGTCAGACTGACTTAAAAATATTTTTTTAAGATCAACATCATGAAAAAGTATTTAGAAATTTTCTTTGAATATTTAGATGATGATTTGAAAAGAAGACATACGATTTCATTGATTCATTTTTATTCATAGAGTCAAAGACTTATAAATGATTTTTGTTTCATAGACAGAGTAAGAGTCTTTCAAAAATTCTTTCATTAACGTCACTAAACAAATGACGAGACATTTTGCTACCAACGAATTTACTTCTGTTTCGAAAGCAATTCAGAATCATTCAACACAGTAAAGTTCTTCTTCAAAACATCAACATTGATTTTTCAGTCAGACTGACTTAAAATATTTTTTTAAGATCAACATCATGAAAAAGTATTTAGAAATTTTCTTTGAATATTTAGATGATGATTTGAAAAGAAGACATACGATTTCATTGAATCATTTTTATTCATAGAGTCAAAGACTTATAAATGATTTTTGTTTCATAGACAGAGTAAGAGTCTTTCAAAAATTCTTTCATTAACGTCACTAAACAAATGACGAGACATTTTGCTACCAACGAATTTACTTTTGTTTCGAAAGCAATTCAGAATCATTCAACACAGTAAAGTTCTTCTTCAAAACATCAACATTGATTTTTCAGTCAGACTGACTTAAAAAATATTTTTTTTAAGATCAACATCATGAAAAAGTATTTAGAAATTTTCTTTGAATATTTAGATGATGATTTGAAAAGAAGACATACGATTTCATTGATTCATTTTTATTCATAGAGTCAAAGACTTATAAATGATTTTTGTTTCATAGACAGAGTAAGAGTCTTTCAAAAATTCTTTCATTAACGTCACTAAACAAATGACGAGACATTTTGCTACCAACGAATTTACTTTTGTTTCGAAAGCAATTCAGAATCATTCAACACAGTAAAGTTCTTCTTCAAAACATCAACATTGATTTTTCAGTCAGACTGACTTAAAAATATTTTTTTTAAGATCAACATCATGAAAAAGTATTTAGAAATTTTGTTTGAATATTTAGATGATGATTTGAAAAGAAGACATACGATTTCATTGAATCATTTTTATTCATAGAGTCAAAGACTTATAAATGATTTTTGTTTCATAGACAGAGTAAGAGTCTTTCAAAAATTCTTTTATTAACGTCACTAAACAAATGACGAGACATTTTGCTACCAACGAATTTACTTTTGTTTCGAAAGCAATTCAGAATCATTCAACACAGTAAAGTTCTTCTTCAAAACATCAACATTGATTTTTCAGTCAGACTGACTTAAAAATATTTTTTTAAGATCAACATCATGAAAAAGTATTTAGAAATTTTCTTTGAATATTTAGATGATGATTTGAAAAGAAGGACATACGATTTCATTGAATCATTTTTATTCATAGAGTCAAAGACTTATAAATGATTTTTGTTTCATAGACAGAGTAAGAGTCTTTCAAAAATTCTTTCATTAACGTCACTAAACAAATGACGAGACATTTTGCTACCAACGAATTTACTTTTGTTTCGAAAGCAATTCAGAATCATTCAACACAGTAAAGTTCTTCCTCATCACCCAACATCAACATTGATTTTTCAGTCAGACTGACTTAAAAATATTTTTTTAAGATCAACATCATGAAAAAGTATTTAGAAATTTTCTTTGAATATTTAGATGATGATTTGAAAAGAAGACATACGATTTCATTGAATCATTTTTATTCATAGAGTCAAAGACTTATAAATGATTTTTGTTTCATAGACAGAGTTAAGAGTCTTTCAAAAATTCTTTCATTAACGTCACTAAACAAATGACGAGACATTTTGCTACCAACGAATTTACTTTTGTTTCGAAAGCAATTCAGAATCATTCAACACAGTAAAAGTTCTTCTTCAAAACATCAACATTGATTTTTCAGTCAGACTGACTTAAAAATATTTTTTAAGATCAACATCATGAAAAAGTATTTAGAAATTTTGTTTGAATATTTAGATGATGATTTGAAAAGAAGACATACGATTTCATTGAATCATTTTTATTCATAGAGTCAAAGACTTTAAATGATTTTTGTTTCATAGACAGAGTAAGAGTCTTTCAAAAATTCTTTCATTAACGTCACTAAACAAATGACGAGACATTTTGCTACCAACGAATTTACTTTTGTTTCGAAAGCAATTCAGAATCATTCACACAGTAAAGTTCTTCTTCAAAACCATCAACATTGATTTTTCAGTCAGACTGACTTAAAAATATTTTTTTAAGATCAACATCATGAAAAGTATTTAGAAAATTTTCTTTGAATATTTAGATGATGATTTGAAAAGAAGACATACGATTTCATTGAATCATTTTTATTCATAGAGTCAAAGACTTATAAATGATTTTTGTTTCATAGACAGAGTAAGAGTCTTTCAAAATTCTTTCATTAACGTCACTAAACAAATGACGAGACATTTTGCTACCAACGAATTTACTTTTGTTTCGAAAGCAATTCAGAATCATTCAACACAGTAAAGTTCTTCTTCAAAACATCAACATTGATTTTTCAGTCAGACTGACTTAAAAATATTTTTTTAAGATCAACATCATGAAAAAGTATTAGAAATTTTCTTTGAATATTTAGATGATGATTTGAAAAGAAGACATACGAT
>CATQJQ010000250.1:10000-20000 GCA_958299815.1 Sarcophaga carnaria
ATATAAATATTTAAGCACTATATACAATAAATCTATCAACACTTTATCAAATCAAGAGCATTTATTCTATGTTAAATTGCAAGCAAAATAATTTGAATAAACTTACGCATCATTGATCTTATGATAAATATATTTATGTTAATAGATTACAATGTCCGTTATAGAAAAAATGCACACCATTATTATAATATTATTAATATTAAAATCATAATGATGAATTTTCTATAATGGATATTCAGGTTCATCGGGCTTAACCTCTAAGCAGTTTCACGTACTATTTAACTCTCTATTCAGAGTTCTTTTCAACTTTCCCTCACGGTACTTGTTTACTATCGGTCTCATGGTTATATTTAGTTTTAGATGGAGTTTACCACCCACTTAGTGCTGCACTATCAAGCAACACGACTCTTTGGAAATGCCATCTAGTAATCATTAACGTTATACGGGCCTGGCACCCTCTATGGGTAAATGGCCTCATTTAAGAAGGACTTAAATCGTTAATTTCTCATACTAGAAATTTGACATTCCATACACTGCATCTCACATTTGCCATAAAGACAAAGTGACTTAGTGCTGAACTGATTTCTTTTCGCTCGCCGCTACTAAGAAAATCCTTGTTAGTTTCTTTTCCTCCCCTCATTAATATGCTTAAATTCAGGGGGTAATCCCATATGAGTTGAGGTTGTATAACAATTGTTAAAAATTTCTTAAATACAATAGCCTCTGAATAAAATCATTTCTTTATTTTAATAATATTAATAAAAAAAATTCTTTTTATTAAAGAGGCAATTCTAGTTCATAAAAATTATTTTATGCTAGACCTTCCTCAATAAAAAAAGAATTATATTATATACTTCTGTGAATTATATAAATACTCTGATTTTATTCATTTGAGAGGTTTTGTATCTTTAGCTATTAGTATTATGAACACTTTATAGAAAAAGTATCCAGTAATACAATATGTGCTTTAAATTTATATAATATATAAATTTATTAAGCAACTTATTTAGCATAGTCTTACAACCCTCAACCATATGTAGTCCAAGCAGCACTCTAATTAAAAATTAAAGTACATAACAGCATGGACTGCGATATGCGTTCAAAATGTCGATGTTCATGTGTCCTGCAGTTCACACGATGACGCACAGTTTGCTGCGTTCTTCATCGACCCATGAGCCAAGTGATCCACCGCTTAGAGTTAAAATTTTTGTTTTTAAAGAGCACGTCATAAATATATTTATTGAAAGAAATCAAAAATACACCAAAATTAAATTGGCATATATCAATTCCTTCAATAATTTATTTTTATACATACAAAGTGTGTTGCGAATGTCTTAGTTCAAAATCTTCTCAAAAAAGAAAAGATAAAGAACGAATTAACTTACATAAAAAAAGATTTATATAAGTACAACTATAATTGTATGTTTTGCAATGTATGAAAATATAATATAAATATTATATTCCCAGTACATCACTAATAATATATATATATGGATTTATAAATTTACAAATCACATACACATTTTATAAAAGTTATGTTTCTCAGTTTTCCTCTTTTTTTATTTGTTACATTTATATAATAAATGTAACTATAATTTATTGAACCTTTTTTTTTTTTATATATATATTTAAATGCCTGCCTTCTTTATAGATTTATATTTAATATTGAATAATATATGGAATACTATAAAACTCAATATATTTTGTGTTACATCATGTGTTAACACTTAAGAAATTTCCCCAAGATTTCTTTTTCATTATTAATGAAATATGCTCATTATATATTTTTTGATCATTGATCGAAAGGTTCTTTTGTCAACTTCTGTGAAACATCCACAACACCCCAAAACCAACTGGAAAAGGTATTATGGCGTTCACGTCCGAAGACATTATTTATGAGAGAAAACATTGTCACATAAAATAAACTATGATCTATAAATTCATATAAATCATAATTTTACATACAAAGTGTGTTGCGAATGTCTTATTATATAAGTACAACTATAATTGTATGTTTTTCAATGTATATGAGAGAATATAAAATATTATATTTCTCAAAACATTGAATAAGTTCAGATATGCATCATTTGTTTTTTATTGTATATTTATATAAAATATATAAATATACATTTTTATTTAACGGTAGGAACACATTAATGATCCTTCCGCAGGTTCACCTACGGAAACCTTGTTACGACTTTTACTTCCTCTAAATAATCAAGTTCGGTCAACTTTTGCGAAACATCCGTAACACGCAAGGCGTTACAGTGATCACGTCCGGAGACCTCACTAAATAATTCAATCGGTAGTAGCGACGGGCGGTGTGTACAAAGGGCAGGGACGTAATCAATGCGAGTTAATGACTCACACTTACTGGGAATTCCAAGTTCATGTGAACAGTTTCAGTTCACAATCCCAAGCATGAAAGTGGTTCAGCGGTTTACCCGGACCTCTCGGTCTAGGAAATACACGTTGATACTTTCATTGTAGCGCGCGTGCAGCCCAGGACATCTAAGGGCATCACAGACCTGTTATTGCTCAATCTCATTATTGCTAGACGCAATTTGTCCATTTAAGAAGCTAGTGTCCTTATAATGGGACAAACCAACAGGTACGGCTCCACCTTTATAAACACATTCAAACACTCACACATGTTACTGCATTCATGAATGAAGGCTATAAAAGCTTCAAACACCATAATCCTGAAAGCATCTATTTAATATATTTGAGTCTCGTTCGTTATCGGAATTAACCAGACAAATCACTCCACGAACTAAGAACGGCCATGCACCACCACCCATAGATTCGAGAAAGAGCTATCAATCTGTCTTACACGCTTATGTTCGGACCTGGTAAGTTTTCCCGTGTTGAGTCAAATTAAGCCGCAGGCTCCACTCCTGGTGGTGCCCTTCCGTCAATTCCTTTAAGTTTCAGCTTTGCAACCATACTTCCCCCGGAGCCCAAAAGCTTTGGTTTCCCGGGAAGCGACTGAGAGAGCCATAATAGTAGCTACACCCAATTGCTAGCTGGCATCGTTTATGGTTAGAACTAGGGCGGTATCTGATCGCCTTCGAACCTCTAACTTTCGTTCTTGATTAATGAAAACATCTTTGGCAAATGCTTTCGCTTAAGTTAGTCTTACGACGGTCCAAGAATTTCACCTCTCGCGTCGTAATACTAATGCCCCCAAACTGCTTCTATTAATCATTACCTCTTGATCTAAAAACCAATGAAAGTAGAACAGAGGTCTTATTTCATTATTCCATGCACAAAATATTCAGGCATTTGGAGCCTGCTTTAAGCACTCTAATTTGTTCAAAGTAATTGTACCGGCCTACAACAGCACGCAATGAAGAGCACTGAAGCAGGTTTAAATAGGAGGAATACATATAAATACAAGTATTTAATATATATAAGAACTCCACCGGTAATACGCTTACATACATAAGGTATAGTACAGACTACAATTATAGTTATACTACCCGTATGAAGCACAAGTTCAACTACGAACGTTTTAACCGCAACAACTTTAATATACGCTATTGGAGCTGGAGTTACCGCGGCTGCTGGCACCAGACTTGCCCTCCAATAGGTCCTTGTTAAAGGATTTAAAGTGTACTCATTCCAATTACAGGGCCTCTATAATGAGTCCTGTATTGTTATTTTTCGTCACTACCTCCCCGGGCTGGGAGTGGGTAATTTACGCGCCTGCTGCCTTCCTTAGATGTGGTAGCCGTTTCTCAGGCTCCCTCTCCGGAATCGAACCCTGATTCCCCGTTACCCGTTGCAACCATGGTAGTCCTAGATACTACCATCAAAAGTTGATAGGGCAGACATTTGAAAGATCTGTCGTCGGTACAAGACCATACGATCTGCAAGTTATCTAGAGTTCAACCATAATAACGATCTTGCGATCGCTTGGTTTTAGCCTAATAAAAGCACACGTCCCAAAGGTCCGTGTTTATAATGCATGTATTAGCTCTAGAATTACCACAGTTATCCAAGTAACTGTTAACGATCTAAGGAACCATAACTGATATAATGAGCCTTTTGCGGTTTCACTTTTAATTCGTGTGTACTTAGACATGCATGGCTTAATCTTTGAGACAAGCATATAACTACTGGCAGGATCAACCAGAATAATGTTATTTTTTAATTTTCATTAAGAAATGAAACGAAATCGGCCATAATTTAATAGCGCAACTTCGTCATTTCAATAATAAACATATTTGCTACAATTTTATTTAATAATATTTTATTTCATTTACTTCTTTTACATTGCATCATATAATATTTTTCAATATATATGATTACTTTGATGTGAAATTAATAATTTGCACATTCTCGTAAAAATTTCATTTTAGAAATTTTCAAAAAATACCAAACCGCCACACACAATTCAATGAAACTAAAAAATTCATTTTAGTCCCAGTTGAATTCGAATTGATGCCACTCCTCACAACACACATTGTATATTATGAGAAGCAATCATAACAATTTTTGGTTAATACAAAAATTGAAGACCAGCATCGAAAACACTTTGAATAAGACGAACTATTCTCACATTCAAAATAAATTGAATTGAAAATAATCCATCGTTTGATGATGAACCAATCATGATTTCCATTCAGCATGGTGTGAAGAGAAATGAATGATCCATCTTTAAAATTCAAAATAAAATTTTGAATTTTCTGATAATCTATCCAATTTGATGATATCCATTTTTCTGTGTCTCATTGACTGCGAAAGAATAATCATCGTCTGATTTCTGAGGTTTTGACGAACTATCCATCCACCGAAGTGACAAATAATCCATAACGCAAACCTCCATTATTCTCACATTCAAAATAAATTGAATTGAAAATAATCCATCGTTTGATGATGAACCAATCATGATTTCTATTCAGCATGGTGTGAAGAGAAATGAATGATCCATCTTTAAAATTCAAAATAAAATTTTGAATTTTCTGATAATCTATCCAATTTGATGATATCCATTTTTCTGTGTCTCATTGACTGCGAAAGAATAATCATCGTCTGATTTCTGAGGTTTTGACGAACTATCCATCCACCGAAGTGACAAATAATCCATAACGCAAACCCCACAACACATCACAGTAAACCGTAAGCAAAAAATCACAAAATAATTTTTTTAAACGAAAATAACTCATCAACATGCCATCGAATACCATTCCTCAATAGTCATTCGACCAAATATTGCTTTGATAATATGTTCATTTTCGAAATCTCCACCAAATTATTAGCTATTTTTGCAGATTTATGCGACATGTTATAGATGTTTCTATACAAATTCTCCGCCAATAGTAGTTTCAAGTATATAAAAATATAAATATTTCATGTTTGAGACCAAAACTAATGGAATGTCTATACAGAATTATGATTTAATCTTAGGGAAGATGATTGAATATGATTGAATATCAATTTATATTGAAAATAAAATGGAATTAAAGAGGTTTTTTATTAATTTCCGTACATTACATAAAAGCTAATATAAGAATCATTTATATTTGATATTTCAGAAAAAATGCGTATAAATTCATATTATAATTTACCCGATATATCTCGAATAAATCTATAAAAATAAAGATATTTATAAACTTTTATATATATTTCGGAAATAAATTAATTAATAAATTATTAATAACACAACCATAACATATTAAACAATATCAACATTATAATATTATTTTCATTTTTATACATCGAGCCAACATTGATTTTTCAGTCAGACTGACTTAAAAATATTTTTTTAAGATCAACATCATGAAAAAGTATTTAGAAATTTTCTTTGAATATTTAGATGATGATTTGAAAAGAAGACATACGATTTCATTGAATCATTTTTATTCATAGAGTCAAAGACTTATAAATGATTTTTGTTTCATAGACAGAGTAAGAGTCTTTCAAAAATTCTTTCATTAACGTCACTAAACAAATGACGAGACATTTTGCTACCAACGAATTTACTTTTGTTTCGAAAGCAATTCAGAATCATTCAACACAGTAAAGTTCTTCTTCAAAACATCAACATTGATTTTTCAGTCAGACTGACTTAAAAATATTTTTTTAAGATCAACATCATGAAAAAGTATTTAGAAATTTTCTTTGAATATTTAGATGATGATTTGAAAAGAAGACATACGATTTCATTGAATCATTTTTATTCATAGAGTCAAAGACTTATAAATGATTTTTGTTTCATAGACAGAGTAAGAGTCTTTCAAAAATTCTTTCATTAACGTCACTAAACAAATGACGAGACATTTTGCTACCAACGAATTTACTTTTGTTTCGAAAGCAATTCAGAATCATTCAACACAGTAAAGTTCTTCTTCAAAACATCAACATTGATTTTTCAGTCAGACTGACTTAAAAATATTTTTTTAAGATCAACATCATGAAAAAGTATTTAGAAATTTTCTTTGAATATTTAGATGATGATTTGAAAAGAAGACATACGATTTCATTGATTCATTTTTATTCATAGAGTCAAAGACTTATAAATGATTTTTGTTTCATAGACAGAGTAAGAGTCTTTCAAAAATTCTTTCATTAACGTCACTAAACAAATGACGAGACATTTTGCTACCAACGAATTTACTTCTGTTTCGAAAGCAATTCAGAATCATTCAACACAGTAAAGTTCTTCTTCAAAACATCAACATTGATTTTTCAGTCAGACTGACTTAAAAATATTTTTTTAAGATCAACATCATGAAAAAGTATTTAGAAATTTTGTTTGAATATTTAGATGATGATTTGAAAAGAAGACATACGATTTCATTGAATCATTTTTATTCATAGAGTCAAAGACTTATAAATGATTTTTGTTTCATAGACAGAGTAAGAGTCTTTCAAAAATTCTTTTATTAACGTCACTAAACAAATGACGAGACATTTTGCTACCAACGAATTTACTTTTGTTTCGAAAGCAATTCAGAATCATTCAACACAGTAAAGTTCTTCTTCAAAACATCAACATTGATTTTTCAGTCAGACTGACTTAAAAATATTTTTTTAAGATCAACATCATGAAAAAGTATTTAGAAATTTTCTTTGAATATTTAGATGATGATTTGAAAAGAAGACATACGATTTCATTGAATCATTTTTATTCATAGAGTCAAAGACTTATAAATGATTTTTGTTTCATAGACAGAGTAAGAGTCTTTCAAAAATTCTTTCATTAACGTCACTAAACAAATGACGAGACATTTTGCTACCAACGAATTTACTTTTGTTTCGAAAGCAATTCAGAATCATTCAACACAGTAAAGTTCTTCTTCAAAACATCAACATTGATTTTTCAGTCAGACTGACTTAAAAATATTTTTTTAAGATCAACATCATGAAAAAGTATTTAGAAATTTTCTTTGAATATTTAGATGATGATTTGAAAAGAAGACATACGATTTCATTGATTCATTTTTATTCATAGAGTCAAAGACTTATAAATGATTTTTGTTTCATAGACAGAGTAAGAGTCTTTCAAAAATTCTTTCATTAACGTCACTAAACAAATGACGAGTCATTTTGCTACCAACGAATTTACTTTTGTTTCGAAAGCAATTCAGAATCATTCAACACAGTAAAGTTCTTCTTCAAAACATCAACATTGATTTTTCAGTCAGACTGACTTAAAAATATTTTTTTAAGATCAACATCATGAAAAAGTATTTAGAAATTTTGTTTGAATATTTAGATGATGATTTGAAAAGAAGACATACGATTTCATTGAATCATTTTTATTCATAGAGTCAAAGACTTATAAATGATTTTTGTTTCATAGACAGAGTAAGAGTCTTTCAAAAATTCTTTTATTAACGTCACTAAACAAATGACGAGACATTTTGCTACCAACGAATTTACTTTTGTTTCGAAAGCAATTCAGAATCATTCAACACAGTAAAGTTCTTCTTCAAAACATCAACATTGATTTTTCAGTCAGACTGACTTAAAAATATTTTTTTAAGATCAACATCATGAAAAAGTATTTAGAAATTTTCTTTGAATATTTAGATGATGATTTGAAAAGAAGACATACGATTTCATTGAATCATTTTTATTCATAGAGTCAAAGACTTATAAATGATTTTTGTTTCATAGACAGAGTAAGAGTCTTTCAAAAATTCTTTCATTAACGTCACTAAACAAATGACGAGACATTTTGCTACCAACGAATTTACTTTTGTTTCGAAAGCAATTCAGAATCATTCAACACAGTAAAGTTCTTCTTCAAAACATCAACATTGATTTTTCAGTCAGACTGACTTAAAAATATTTTTTTAAGATCAACATCATGAAAAAGTATTTAGAAATTTTCTTTGAATATTTAGATGATGATTTGAAAAGAAGACATACGATTTCATTGAATCATTTTTATTCATAGAGTCAAAGACTTATAAATGATTTTTGTTTCATAGACAGAGTAAGAGTCTTTCAAAAATTCTTTCATTAACGTCACTAAACAAATGACGAGACATTTTGCTACCAACGAATTTACTTTTGTTTCGAAAGCAATTCAGAATCATTCAACACAGTAAAGTTCTTCTTCAAAACATCAACATTGATTTTTCAGTCAGACTGACTTAAAAATATTTTTTTAAGATCAACATCATGAAAAAGTATTTAGAAATTTTGTTTGAATATTTAGATGATGATTTGAAAAGAAGACATACGATTTCATTGAATCATTTTTATTCATAGAGTCAAAGACTTATAAATGATTTTTGTTTCATAGACAGAGTAAGAGTCTTTCAAAAATTCTTTCATTAACGTCACTAAACAAATGACGAGACATTTTGCTACCAACGAATTTACTTTTGTTTCGAAAGCAATTCAGAATCATTCAACACAGTAAAGTTCTTCTTCAAAACATCAACATTGATTTTTCAGTCAGACTGACTTAAAAATATTTTTTTAAGATCAACATCATGAAAAAGTATTTAGAAATTTTCTTTGAATATTTAGATGATGATTTGAAAAGAAGACATACGATTTCATTGAATCATTTTTATTCATAGAGTCAAAGACTTATAAATGATTTTTGTTTCATAGACAGAGTAAGAGTCTTTCAAAAATTCTTTCATTAACGTCACTAAACAAATGACGAGACATTTTGCTACCAACGAATTTACTTTTGTTTCGAAAGCAATTCAGAATCATTCAACACAGTAAAGTTCTTCTTCAAAACATCAACATTGATTTTTCAGTCAGACTGACTTAAAAATATTTTTTTAAGATCAACATCATGAAAAAGTATTTAGAAATTTTCTTTGAATATTTAGATGATGATTTGAAAAGAAGACATACGATTTCATTGAATCATTTTTATTCATAGAGTCAAAGACTTATAAATGATTTTTGTTTCATAGACAGAGTAAGAGTCTTTCAAAAATTCTTTCATTAACGTCACTAAACAAATGACGAGACATTTTGCTACCAACGAATTTACTTCTGTTTCGAAAGCAATTCAGAATCATTCAACACAGTAAAGTTCTTCTTCAAAACATCAACATTGATTTTTCAGTCAGACTGACTTAAAAATATTTTTTTAAGATCAACATCATGAAAAAGTATTTAGAAATTTTCTTTGAATATTTAGATGATGATTTGAAAAGAAGACATACGATTTCATTGATTCATTTTTATTCATAGAGTCAAAGACTTATAAATGATTTTTGTTTCATAGACAGAGTAAGAGTCTTTCAAAAATTCTTTCATTAACGTCACTAAACAAATGACGAGACATTTTGCTACCAACGAATTTACTTTTGTTTCGAAAGCAATTCAGAATCATTCAACACAGTAAAGTTCTTCTTCAAAACATCAACATTGATTTTTCAGTCAGACTGACTTAAAAATATTTTTTTAAGATCAACATCATGAAAAAGTATTTAGAAATTTTGTTTGAATATTTAGATGATGATTTGAAAAGAAGACATACGATTTCATTGAATCATTTTTATTCATAGAGTCA
>CATQJQ010000250.1:30000-31924 GCA_958299815.1 Sarcophaga carnaria
AACATATTAAACAATATCAACATTATAATATTATTTTCATTTTTATACATCGAGCCAACATTGATTTTTCAGTCAGACTGACTTAAAAATATTTTTTTAAGATCAACATCATGAAAAAGTATTTAGAAATTTTCTTTGAATATTTAGATGATGATTTGAAAAGAAGACATACGATTTCATTGAATCATTTTTATTCATAGAGTCAAAGACTTATAAATGATTTTTGTTTCATAGACAGAGTAAGAGTCTTTCAAAAATTCTTTCATTAACGTCACTAAACAAATGACGAGACATTTTGCTACCAACGAATTTACTTTTGTTTCGAAAGCAATTCAGAATCATTCAACACAGTAAAGTTCTTCTTCAAAACATCAACATTGATTTTTCAGTCAGACTGACTTAAAAATATTTTTTTAAGATCAACATCATGAAAAAGTATTTAGAAATTTTCTTTGAATATTTAGATGATGATTTGAAAAGAAGACATACGATTTCATTGAATCATTTTTATTCATAGAGTCAAAGACTTATAAATGATTTTTGTTTCATAGACAGAGTAAGAGTCTTTCAAAAATTCTTTCATTAACGTCACTAAACAAATGACGAGACATTTTGCTACCAACGAATTTACTTTTGTTTCGAAAGCAATTCAGAATCATTCAACACAGTAAAGTTCTTCTTCAAAAACATCAACATTGATTTTTCAGTCAGACTGACTTAAAAATATTTTTTTAAGATCAACATCATGAAAAAGTATTTAGAAATTTTCTTTGAATATTTAGATGATGATTTGAAAAGAAGACATACGATTTCATTGATTCATTTTTATTCATAGAGTCAAAGACTTATAAATGATTTTTGTTTCATAGACAGAGTAAGAGTCTTTCAAAAATTCTTTCATTAACGTCACTAAACAAATGACGAGACATTTTGCTACCAACGAATTTACTTCTGTTTCGAAAGCAATTCAGAATCATTCAACACAGTAAAGTTCTTCTTCAAAACATCAACATTGATTTTTCAGTCAGACTGACTTAAAAATATTTTTTTAAGATCAACATCATGAAAAAGTATTTAGAAATTTTGTTTGAATATTTAGATGATGATTTGAAAAGAAGACATACGATTTCATTGAATCATTTTTATTCATAGAGTCAAAGACTTATAAATGATTTTTGTTTCATAGACAGAGTAAGAGTCTTTCAAAAATTCTTTTATTAACGTCACTAAACAAATGACGAGACATTTTGCTACCAACGAATTTACTTTTGTTTCGAAAGCAATTCAGAATCATTCAACACAGTAAAGTTCTTCTTCAAAACATCAACATTGATTTTTCAGTCAGACTGACTTAAAAATATTTTTTTAAGATCAACATCATGAAAAAGTATTTAGAAAATTTTCTTTGAATATTTAGATGATGATTTGAAAAGAAGACATACGATTTCATTGAATCATTTTTATTCATAGAGTCAAAGACTTATAAATGATTTTTGTTTCATAGACAGAGTAAGAGTCTTTCAAAAAATTCTTTCATTAACGTCACTAAACAAATGACGAGACATTTTGCTACCAACGAATTTACTTTTGTTTCGAAAGCAATTCAGAATCATTCAACACAGTAAAGTTCTTCTTCAAAACATCAACATTGATTTTTCAGTCAGACTGACTTAAAAATATTTTTTTAAGATCAACATCATGAAAAAGTATTTAGAAATTTTCTTTGAATATTTAGATGATGATTTGAAAAGAAGACATACGATTTCATTGATTCATTTTTATTCATAGAGTCAAAGACTTATAAATGATTTTTGTTTCATAGACAGAGTAAGAGTCTTTCAAAAATTCTTTCATTAACGTCACTAAACAAATGACGAGACATTTTGCTACCAACGAATTTACTTTTGTTTCGAAAGCAATTCAG